>KZ308451.1:589711-672866 GCA_000376725.2 Ladona fulva
TTGTATATGTGATTTAATACATTCTCTTCCATATATTTATTTTAAATATATTGATTGGTGTAGAGAATAAAAATTGTTTTCCTTAAATACACATGCTGAAAATTCCCAACAAATTCAAATCTGAATCTTGTTCTATTAAAAGCCATTGAAGATCTTGTTGTTATAATGTCCCTAATTCACATCTTATGTAGCTTGAGCTCGCAAAACCTACTATAAATATTGTTATATAGCAATATTTCATACTGTCAATGTCTTGATTCTCTGATATATATTCTAGGTTGCTCTTTGCTCTATAAACCTTCTGGGAAACTAAAAGAAATAAACAAACCATCTGCTATGAAGCTTTTGAGTTTAATCACTAGAGAGAATCATGAAAAAGTTGAGAAGGTGATATCGTCAATGGAATTATTTAGGAAAGGCTTCAATGAGACAAAACAGTGAGTCATTAATATCCTCTTTGGTCATCTTATTCAGCCACGATGGTGGTTCAAGTATGATTTCCACTCATTTTGTTTTTCACAGGTATATTTTGGATAAAAAATTGAAATACAAATTAAGCTTGTCTCAATTAATGTCTTCCCTGGATGAAAATGAATTGTGGAATAGTCTAGATGGAAACCTAAAGAATGAAATAATAATTTCTACTACTGAAGACTACTGGTCTGGTAAGTGAAGGCTTTTTTCTTATTTAGCTCTGTAATAATTTGGTTATTCAGAAATTTTTTGATGATTTTAGAGAGTGATACATTTTTAGACCAAGTAAGGATTTTTTAAAAAATGATTGATTTATTTGATAAGGCTGAAAGAGAGACTAAGTTGAAGAAAAATTACTTCGGAGTTGCGTTAAATTCAGGGTCATGTTATATTCGGGCTAATACGGTAAGTATGTACCCCAGGAACTGGGAAAAGAATTGCTCCAGAACATGCTACTAGTACATTAATTTTTTGCTTCTATTTCTAGGATATGTTTGCAGTCCCCAATATGCTTGGTTTCATGCATACAACTCATTTCCTTTTGAAAATAATTTATCCAAATACCAGCGAATTTAGAGATTGCTGGCCTGTATTTGAAAAGTCTCAGGAAAGGGATTTTAGAAACAAGGCCACTAAAATGCTGCGTCTTATTTGCACTGTAAGTATTGCTGCTCTGTGCAGAATAGATTCAATTTATCACTCTAAGGTACAACATTATTCTTGTATATTCTTTATCCAGGATTTCTAATTAACATTTAAAATTGTAATATTCTGATGTCTTTCCTTCAAGCTTTCTTTCATTTTCAGTGGCCCTTGGACTAGCCTTCTTGTTTTATGCTAAGATCTCCAATGAGCACAACATCCATTCATACCGTCCCTCTTACCCCAATTTTCATCATGTTATTTGCAATTTTTATCAACATTTTTAATTGGTTCATGTTATGTTATTTAATTTAGCCTTTTTTCTATTTCCTTAATCCTTGTCCATACATTAAAAGAACCGTTTAACAAAAAGGCTGTTACCTCTCATTATGAAGTACACCTATGATAGACTTTCGATAACATTCCCAGGGAATGGACAGAAGGCAGAGACCCAGGAAAACAACAATATAGGTTCATTTCATTTTTAATATATATAGTTTTAGTTATAATTAATAAATATTTCATAATATCAAACAAATAAACCAATTTTTTAATGAAAGGTTGAAAACATTTGAATTTGAAACAAACCAGATTGAATTGACTTCCTGAAAATTTCAAGAATTGGGTAAAAATTCAAATATTCCAGTATTTTACTCAAGAATAAGTTTAATTGATTCACTTACCATGTACTTACTATAAGAATTTAAAGAAATCTTTTTTGGGGTCCAGCAATAAGTTAAAAAGCCTTTGGATTCCAATACCCTAAATAGTGCCGTTATTTTCTATTCCCGAATAAGATTCCAATTGATCATCCCCAGCACTAATTTAAACATTGTTGTCTCCGAATAGTAGTCAAGTTAAAGACCATTCCAGTGATCATATCAGAAGGATTAAATAGATTTTAGTGTACTTAACATGTTTTCTGGTCAGATTTTATATATATTTACTTAAAATATGATCGGTCCTTAAATATAACTTAAAATTACCCACATTCAGGAAGAAAGATTCCTCATAACAATATCTTGTCTGAAAAGTTTTTTTTTAGGAAGAGTGAATTTTCAAAGCAGTTGCTCAGTGAAAGGGTTAAGTTGGTGATTGCTTCTTAAAACTCAAAAATATAAATTTCTGAACATACATATAAGGAATTCAATTATCTTGTGACTGATTTCTAGCATTTCAATCAATTTTTTTCCTTTTTAGGATTTCCCCAATTTCCAGTTTCCTGAGATAATACCTTCAAAGTTTATGTCTCCTGGAGGGTTCTGGTTCATCACCATTATGTGGAATCTGACAGTTTTAGCAATGCAGGTGCAAGGAAAACGCGATCTAGGTACTGATCTATTTTATTTTTTACATACATATCATTCTGTATGTCTTTGATCCTGGTAATAATTATTCAGCAATGGACATGTTAATCCATCTTTCAGTTTATTAATTTTTCAATGCTAAAGGCATTTAATTCAAAACTATTAGATTAAGATCTCAGTTCCTTTCGCAGTTTCTATAATTTATTCATTCTGATCAGCTTTGTTCTGAAATGCACTTGCTTCATGACTATACTATTATATGCTTGTTAAAAGTCTGCCTTGCAATACAGGCCTCAAGATGCAATAAGATTAAGTTCTGGTGGGTTTCGATTCGTTGATAAGTGGATTAGATTTGGACTAGAAATCTCCCATGCAGACCTCTATGTTTGGTACATACCTTTCCAATAGTAACAACATAAGGGGGCTTCGTTACATATGGTGTGAACTGGTGTGAATAAATAAATGAACACGATCAAGTAATTTCAATTGCTTTCAGAAGTAGACTAATGGTAAAGTTAAAGTTCAATAAAAGGAGCATCCAATACCATCAAAGAACAGATCGCCACAAACCGGTGTACATTTTGCTAGTGATGCATCTTCGGGGTATGGGTAGAGTCCTACGTTAAATAAAAAAAATTGCATACTATTTTATTATTTCACCTTATTCAGTAATGTATTGGATGCAAAAAGTGGACATTTTTCAATCAAAATTTGAATTGAGATCTTTTAAGATATGGTGATGTAAGTTTGGGATTTTCTAAAGCTTGAGTTATTGAAGTGCTCTTTTAGTTTCCAATTTATTACTCTCCAATTGTTTTTAAATTTCATTGTATGTGGAATTGAAAAGTTAAGAATATTTGTGTGATCTAGTTTTATATGTGGCTGAATGGTTTCTGCCATTATATGAATATAATTCATCCCCAAATGGTCAATACAAGTGCTGAGTCATCTTAAGATGTTGAAGAATTCTCCTTATTTATTAACAGAAGTTTCATAGCTTAAAATTCTTCTGTTGTATATGTGATTTAATACATTCTCTTCCATATATTTATTTTAAATATATTGATTGGTGTAGAGAATAAAAATTGTTTTCCTTAAATACACATGCTGAAAATTCCCAACAAATTCAAATCTGAATCTTGTTCTATTAAAAGCCATTGAAGATCTTGTTGTTATAATGTCCCTAATTCACATCTTATGTAGCTTGAGCTCGCAAAACCTACTATAAATATTGTTATATAGCAATATTTCATACTGTCAATGTCTTGATTCTCTGATATATATTCTAGGTTGCTCTTTGCTCTATAAACCTTCTGGGAAACTAAAAGAAATAAACAAACCATCTGCTATGAAGCTTTTGAGTTTAATCACTAGAGAGAATCATGAAAAAGTTGAGAAGGTGATATCGTCAATGGAATTATTTAGGAAAGGCTTCAATGAGACAAAACAGTGAGTCATTAATATCCTCTTTGGTCATCTTATTCAGCCACGATGGTGGTTCAAGTATGATTTCCACTCATTTTGTTTTTCACAGGTATATTTTGGATAAAAAATTGAAATACAAATTAAGCTTGTCTCAATTAATGTCTTCCCTGGATGAAAATGAATTGTGGAATAGTCTAGATGGAAACCTAAAGAATGAAATAATAATTTCTACTACTGAAGACTACTGGTCTGGTAAGTGAAGGCTTTTTTCTTATTTAGCTCTGTAATAATTTGGTTATTCAGAAATTTTTTGATGATTTTAGAGAGTGATACATTTTTAGACCAAGTAATGGATTTTTTAAAAAATGATTGATTTATTTGATAAGGCTGAAAGAGAGACTAAGTTGAAGAAAAATTACTCAGAAATGAGCATTTTTTTTCTTGCAAGCCCTAAAAGTTTCTGATTAAAAGACTAATATTCCAGATGTATAAGGTTTTAATACTAGTATGGCCCATCCAATTTATTTATGCCTGAGGAAAATGATCACCAGGAAAGGTTTCATGATTGGAAACTAAATTTTTGCATTAATAAATTGAATATTATGTTTGAAAATGACTTACTGTTAACTCTTTGTCTAAACTTTGTAGGTATAAGAGAGAAATTAGCAGATGCAAGCAGCAAAGTAACAAAATGTTGCAATCGTATAAATGTAGATGTTTTAAAAAATCAAGCAGAAATAATTGATGAGGTCAGGCATAGAGAAGAGCTTGGGCATAATTATGTTATAAATGACAAAAATTTGGTGGATGAAGATTGCAATGAAATTTTTCCATCAAAACATTTGAGAGATATTGATGTAAGTACAAAGCAGCATTTACTTTGAATTTAGTTGAAGGTTGTTTTTTATTATTAAATATTAATTGATAATAATTTTTTAAGTTTTCTATTGCTAACTGACTAGCAGGAAGTTAAGTTGATAGCATATTTAACAGTGAAATGTCATCTTACACAAAGATCTCTTTAAAGGGTCCCCTGAGCAAGAATTCGAGTCTCACTTATATTTTAATAGATATATTAATATCGACAGTAAAAATGTTTACTTTTTTCTGTTATGTTATACCGACAAGTGAAGGGCAAAACCAAGGATGTTTATTTCTCTGGATTACACTAAAAAGTCATGAACCCAGTAGTAAGATTTTATTATACCTTTTAGGGGTAAATGTTGAAATATTCCTTGTAAAATTAATGGCAGTTTTAGGCAGAACATAAATTAGCTTGTTTCATAAATAATGGTGATGGTTATGGTTAGTTCGAATCTCTTTGAGGTCCTTACCTGAAATATAATTTGTATGAATTGAAGACCTGTACATAAGAGTCTAGATTTTTTTTCGTTAATATTTTAAGATTTGTTTCTGTTGATGAATTCAATTATCATTACACCCACTGAAAATAAATGTATTAATAAGTAATATAAAAGTCTATACATGCTCCTAATTAGAGGGGAAACTAAGCGTTTTATTTTCCTTCAAAAAATATAATAATTTGGTTGTAATTGTCAATGCCTTTTTGTGCAAGTGTGTTAACTTGACATATTCTCAAAATCTCACAGCTTGAAGTGTTCATTATTTGCTAATAATGCCATATGAGTGGAAAACTTCTAAAATGGTGGTGTAAATGTTAATATTAAAAATTAATTTTTAGAAACATCTTTCCCCTCTTAAATAGTTTTTTTTTTGTGTTTCTACCCATTTTTCAAAGATGCAGCTAATGTTTTATTTTAGTATTTTATGCTTGACATTCATATTGTTGTTACATACTATAAGGGCATGCATTGGGTGACCATTTGTAGGAGTTCTTTGAAATCGATCTCATCAGCTAATTAGTGAATAAAAACTTAGTAATTCTCGTCTGTATTCCTCGAGCATGGGTGTGGTACCATTTCCATGAGGTATTTTTAGATTATGACTTAACGTAATTCCTAGCAATCTTTGAACATTTTCAAATGCATTAATTTATTTTGAAGATATTTTTTGATTGCAATTAGTATGGCTATTGGAGTATCTCTGCAATATGTTAGCTTTTTATCAATTGAAATGATTGAATATGATATTTAAGATTATTCATCATAAACTTTTCTTTAGGATCCAGAAGATGGAAAAGTCATTAGGTTGTTAGATTATTTTAGTAAACCTCTTGAAGAGTTGAACTCTATGAAGTTAGATAAGAAAAAAGAAGATGTACCTTTTCAAATTAAAGATTGGGAAAGAGTTCACAAAGAATGGGAAGAGAACAAAAATGAAATGACAAGATTGGAGCTGCTCTTAAATAGCAAATTGGCAGATATCAATGCAAAGTATAATCAAGAGAGAGATTTACCAGGTATTTGTCATGATTCTGTTCTAGTTTCTGTCATATTCTTTTTGAATGTGTCAGATTGAATTCTTAAGTTTTCTTATTAATGGACCATTTCTTTCTTTTGTTTGTTTGTTTATAATTTGATCTATTTCTCTGTAGTATTTTGTGATGAATAAAGATATGTTACGTATAAATAGTTTATAATGTATTATTAAGGAATTCTTAATTCTTGCAGCTGAAG
Organism: Ladona fulva; assembly: GCA_000376725.2. Classification (NCBI taxonomy): domain Eukaryota; kingdom Metazoa; phylum Arthropoda; class Insecta; order Odonata; family Libellulidae; genus Ladona; species Ladona fulva. The sequence goes on from KZ308451.1 coordinate 596,157, forward strand.
TCCCTGAATCTCCTAAAAGTATTCATAGTGACTCTCAAAATATCTGTACCTCCACACCAATAAGAGACAGCAACTGTGGAAAACTATTGGATATTACTCCTCATAAAAGTTTGTATTTTTTTAATCAACTGCTATTTATTTCTTTAATCAAGGATTTTATCATTTATTGATCATTTCTCATTTCAGAACCTTCATCTGAAGATTACTTTTATGAAACATACAGGGAATTTCTAGGTATGCTTTCCTGCACAGAGTGATTTTTAGAAATAATTTAGTATTACAAAGAAAATATTTTTTAATTTTTTTCTTTTCAGCCGAAGCATCAAGGAAAACTCATTCTGTTATTACAGAACGTACTTCACAGCCCAACATCTCAAGTTCAACTGTGGAGGAACTGCGGGAAAGTTTGAAAAAGATTCAACTTGCCATGAAAAAGGACTGATATTAATAAACCTCATAATTTTTATAACAGCATTGATCGTTTTATTAGTCTATATTAAATAATGATGTTATTTATTTTTATAAATTTACATTGCCAATAGATTAAGGTTAAATGTTTTATTGTGATATAAGAGCTTAAAAAGTGAGTATAATGTTGTATGATTTTGAGTTATGTAAATATTATAAAATTTTGTCCGTATTAAATTGCTTTCTTGCATTTTTAAAGTACTCAGTCTTTGATTTGTGTGTAAAATTAGTTGGAATTTGAAAAGGAAAGGTCAGGAAATTTAGTAAATATTGCACTGATAGTAGTCAATTTACAAAGGTATGAGTGAGAGAGCATATGGGAAAGGTGTGAAATATGCTGCTTATCTGGGTAATGCTAGAATCCTCACAATGTCAAAATATAATCATTAGCATTTCCAATGCATTCATTTAAAACAAAAATTTGAAGTCTTCATTTTGGAATAAGATGGCATACATATGGATTTTGTATGAAAAAAATATGGTATGGATATATACGACTTTCCTAGTAGACTTACTGGTCTGTTGGAACAAAACATGGTGATTAGTTTCTGATGACTGACTGGTTCTGATTAATTACCGAAGTATATCCTTCCTTCATGTTATATGGCTGATTGCAATTACTCATGGTTAAAAATTTGAGGAAGTAAAACATCAAATGTTATTGCATGACACTTAAATTTTTTAATGCATTCAAAGTTTTGAGAAGTCTTCTTGTAGAGGTATTTTGTATTATTATTATTTTCTTTCAATATTTTATTATTTATCCTTGTCCATAAGTCCATGTCCTTGTAACTATTTCCTTAATATACAGATAAAGACCTCAGGTTTCATGCCTAAGTATAGATATTTGGGGTCTCAAAAACTGAGTGAGACTTGTATTTTGGGCGATTTTTAATGCTCATTCTTTATACTCTGTAGTTTTGACTTCTCAAAGTATCGGTGGTGAAATTTTGCTGTATTCCTGGATTGTCTTGTGAGGCATATGTTTACACTAATATATTTAAGTGTGGAAGTAATCCATTTTTTTTAAATATCGTTTTAGCATGCATTCCTGAGTATTTTTTCGTCCTCCAATTTTTATCTTCAGTGCACCTTAAAAATTGAATCGGAGAACTCAATGGAAGTCTGCATTTTAATAACGAATTGACCCAAATTTTATATTTAATTTAGTTGTTGCCTATCACGTTAAATCATTTATAATTAATACGTAATACACGAGAAGCCTATATATTTAATAATTAAAGTGTAAACCAGCAAGGTAAAAAAAGCTTGCACTGAGGGACCGCTGTAGGAACCATCGATTGTCTGTCTTGCCTGAAATGCGAGCAATAATACGGCTGTAATGAAAACATCTATGGACTGCAGCATGGTATGAAAAAGTTAGACTACGTAAGACTATGATGGCGCAACTGATCCGGGCAGAATTGTTAACCGGTTGACTGTGACACTCCTTGAATTTATTTAAAGCAATCGCATGGTTTGAAGCGACAGGAAATTTATCTTACAAATATTTTATCTACTATATTATTTTTATTTTAATAAAAATGAATCAGGCTGACGTTTCCAAGTTAGTTTCCAAGCTTCGTTATCCTTTAAACCGGGCTAGAAGATTGAAAAATCCTGAGGGACCTGAGGGAAGACTCAACAAGCTTAGAAAAACAGTAACTGGACTGTTTAAATATGAAAGAATCGAACTGAACTACAACAGGGCCGATGAAGCTCGTGGTTATGCAGAACGCGTGAGTTCAGACTTACAATTTATAAATTGGTATAACCAGGAGTTTGAATGCATAATGCTGTAAATTTTTTTCAGTTAATCTCGGATGCAGTACGTCATGGTGATAACCACGCAGAAACTATGCAAATGGCAAACTATTGGCTTCTGGAGAAGCAACTTGTTCATAAACTTTTCAAAGTATTTGTTCCTAGATACCAAAATTCGACCCAATCTTACACACGAATGATAAACGCACCGAGGCCATTTCCAGGAGATACATATAAGAGGGCAGTTTTAGAACTTAAAGGTTCGTACGTAATGTGTAAATGTATATATGTATCTTCATGAAAGAATAAAATAGAGATTCTAACTATCAAAAATCATATTTACAGGGAATCCTTTCCCATCTTTAACACCGGACCAGAGCCATAACAGGAATTTGATTCATAATGTTTTGTTGGAAGAAGCTAGGAAAGAATATTTGGCTTCGAAATTTCCTGTAAACCCGGAAAAAAGCTCGAATGAAGAGAGGAAGGAAGTGGAATCAGTGAAGGAATAATCACTATTGGAGGAATAGATGTTCGTTAGTATGTTTATATAAGTGTGAGAATTGCAATGAGTAATTGACTTTTGAGTGTTTGTGAGAATTGAGTGCAAAGTTGTTGAACCTAGATATTGCTGTATATGATGGAATCTGAATTTAGTTTGTTTGTTAAAATGACTTCCGTGCATTATGTAGAAATCATAAATATTCGACATATGCTTTCATTGCTAATTGTTTAAAATAATAATTTTGTTACATATCATCAGCCTTTTTTCTTAATTATATCTTAAGTGTGTGTAGAGCACAAGCAGTGTCATATGCTTGCTGAAAAGATTTACATTGGACTTTCATGGTTCCTCTTTTGCATAACAAAATAAAACATCTATATATTCAGCTTAGCTAATCGCATATCATCATAGAACGATGATTCATGATTTACTAATTTGGGGTCAGTTAATTTAATATTAATCATTTATTTATAACAGTATTCAGAGACAGTGATAGAGAAAATCTTATGCTAGTCCTAATGCAATTGCTTGCTATATCATCGTGGTAAGTGTTGTACAAGATACATAATCTATCCAGTTATGAAATTTTGTAATGCTTGCATCATTGTGGTATTATTGGATAACCACTCTCTTTATCAGCATCATCCCCCAAAGATATTACCTGATATCCTAAGGCCTTGTATACATAAGAAGTGAGTGAAAATGCTCCCTTGAACTTACCATACAATCCTAGGTCTATAACCTAACCACTTACCACATTTGAGAAGAAAGAGCTGAATAATTTACTACTGCAAATAGCTGTCCTTGTACAATAAATTGCTCAATGGGAGAATCACATCTACTTTATTATCTTTTGTGATGCTATTAAGACCTCAGTACGATTAAATACTTATAAATTATAGTAGGCAGTAGGGAATCCAAGTTTGAACACTTGACATTTAACGCAATTTCTGACTACCCAGGGATTTTGACAAAATATACAGAATCGGAAATCAACTTGCATATTATCCTGTGCAGAATTTACAAACCTTAATGGTCCCAATACCCACTTTCTCTTCAAGATATCAAAGTTCCACTTATGTGCAAAAATCTTGTTTTTATAATATAGGCAATTTGATAATTAAAAATATTTTGTTTGCTGATGAACAGCGATGAAGATCGCATAGGATTTATTTTCAATTGGGCAATAAAAAATAATATGCGGAAATGAACGAATTGTATTGATGCCAAGCCTCTTGAGTCCTACAATACAGACGTAAGTCCCACTGGTGCTACATGTATCACAAGCTGGGAAATGCTGTTCTATTGAAAAATTCCTTCATGGGGCTCCCAAATAGCCAAGGGGGGCAACAAGTTCCCTGTGAAAGTGGACCCTGGTTCGATTCCCAGTCGGAGCCTACATGCAGAATTACCCCAACTGTTGAAGCACTTTTAACAATACTACTACTAAATTTCTTCATACTGAGTTAGGAAGATAAGCTTGTGAAGCTTTAAATATGTCAAAGAAGTAGGAACAACAATTAGTAATTCCCACTGAAGATATTTTTTATTTGCGACTAGTTTTGTCTTCAGGTAGACATCCTCAGGTATTGGAAACATTGTTTAAATATATGAGGAGGGAGGGGAAGAAGGTGTTGGGTGTGGAAGGTGGGGTTGGAAGGAAAACCCAGGATTAATAATGGAAGAGAATGTAGGGTAAGAAGATTAGAAAAGGTTAACGAAGGGTTATGGAAAAGGTATTCCTTTGCGAGCTTTTGAGTACCTTTTATTTCTATCAGCTCCAGCAAGTCTAAATCTCCTTTCTTTAGTTTCCCTGTGGAGTATTTATGAGAAACTGTTTCAGCAAAAAATTACTGCTATGTCCTACTTTCTGGAGGCGGACAGCAAACTAGGGTTCTGATTCCCCGGTGTGGAGTCAGCATTTGTGTTAGCCAGCTCTGATCCTTAATGAGCGACCACTCTGGCCCATGTACCGGTCAGGGGAGTCATCACAACAGAGTTTGTATACCCCTCTGTGGGAATCGGGAGTTATTTGGTTCTATTGGTGGCCGATGGCACTCTGAAGATTGCTTGGAAGGTAGAATGCTGCCCTTTTGTCCTTGAGATGGATATTTGCTAGTGTATGATGAAGATTTCCTATGAAGGGTGATGAATGAAAGGAAAGAGACTTGTTGGAGCAGATAGAAATAAAAGGTACCCAAAACCTCATAAATGAATACCTTTTCCATAGCCCCTCATTTCCTTACCCTTCATTCCCTTCCATTGTTGATTCTGATTTCCCCCCTTTACCCCAGCTTTCTCCCCTCCCTGCTTCTGTACTTAACGTATGATACCTACCTGTAGACATAACTATGTAGTTGCAAATAAAAAATATTTTCTGTGGAAATTATGTGTTTACTCCTACTTATTTATGGCGCCATTCCACAAAGTAGAGCTTGGACATATTAGATTCACTTTAAGTATGTGCCTTACATTCAGAAGGCTTTCGTCCCCCCCTCTCTCTCTTTTGCTCTTCTTTGTAATTCATTGACTTTTTCTCATAAACAAAAACAGAAAAAAGGGAATACCTATTATAGCTAGTATGATATTTTAAAACCAAAGAAATAAGTACCCTTTGTGTCTACAACTCCCCAAATTTACTAGTTATTGTAAATTGGTTACCTTTAATAATAGCAAGTAGAAATATTTGTCCATATCTGCTCTGTTATAATCAACAACATAATCTTGAAGTTGGAAGTCATCTTTAAAAAGACTGAGCAAACAAATACATATTATTCCACATTCTACAAAAAATACTGTCTAATCTTTGGCAGAAAATTTATGAGAATTATCATTATGAGGAATAATGGCAGTGAGAAGAAAATGTAGATTCCACTTGTTACGCCAATGATGAGATGCAGGTCACTATAAAATCTTACGACTATTCCCCAAGGATTGATTAATTCATTCATACTTTAATCAGCTCAACATTAGGGAAGGAGCTAAAATTTTCAGTAATTGTCACTGCAAAAGAATATCATGCAGAGAAATTCTTTCTTTCGCTTTTTTTTCTGAAGCAGACTTCAATGGCTAGTGGAAGAGTTTCTTAAGATATTAAAATTAACTAAGATGTGAATCAATTTAAACTAAAATATATTAAATGGCCTTCCATTATCCGTGCATTATGTAGAAATCATACATATTCGACATATGCTTTCATTGCTAATTGTTTAAAATAATAATGTTGTTACATATCATCAGCCTTTTTTCTTAATTATATCTTAAGTGTGTGTAGAGCACAAGCAGTGTCATATGCTTGCTGAAAAGATTTACATTGGANATAGTAGTCTGTTTAAATGGTTTAATTATATCTTCTGCACTTGGGCCAACTTGTGTACCAGTCTTGGAAGAAGTCCTGGAAAAAGTCTTTCAGTATAATCTTAAGAACTTTGTCAGCCTTCTTCATGACTAATGCTAATTAGTCAAAGCATTTTCAGGATCCTAATTGCGGAGAAATGTTTCATAACCCTTAATAATGAAAATTTGCTATGCATTGTCACACTCCACTTGCAGGCATTGGCATATCTGGAGGGGACAATCATCCCCACTCAGGATAGCTTAGGATCTGACCATTAGCTTGAAATAAATTCAGATTTTGAAGTTTTCCCACTTTCTCTAAACCTCTACATTTATCAGGGCAAACTGCATCTAGAAAGCTAACACATCTCATATGCAAGTAATTGGGCAGAATTCTTGGAACACTACTATAGGAAAAGTGGAACATGGCTGCCACTTGTCTACTAATAAACGAATCTCCTCCGGCAATTATAGCAGATATATTAATCATGATGTTGTCACTGCATAAACCAGAAAACCTGGTAATTTTGTCAAAACACTCCTCTCCTTAAGCCATTCAAACCATCAAGTGTAGTTGATCATGGAAGGACATCATCCCCAAATGCATACTGTAGCTTCCATTTCTGCTGATGGATGTAAAACTTCATCTGGAGTTACTCCAACTTACCTAAGCATGGCTAACAAGAGTGCTCCAGTGACATCCTAAATGCAGATGTGTGCCACTTCTAACATTATCCATCAATCATGCAAGACATGCTCATAATGTAGTATTACTTCAGCGCCACATTTCCATTGTGGAATGAACTAATCATTGTCTTAGAACTAATCATAGTCTGCCATTGTACATACATTCACTGATTTGGTATAGAAGTGTATTTGGAAAATAAAAGGATAAGATGTCCGAAAATTATGTAATTATAAAATTCAAGATCTGAAAGCATAATTTTGGTAGTAACAAAATATTTCCATAAAAATTTAAACAATCATTTCTAGTTCTCTTGCATATTCAATAGTTTGGGCTGCAAGCTCAGCTGATGGTAAGGCTGTGTCTTCTACATCCTTTTGGCCAGTGCCAAAGAGACAGTAGTTGTCTTGGAAGACAACCCAATTTCGCTGCAAACACAAATAATATTAAGTTGGTTAACATATTTCAGCTCATTTTAGAACATAAAATAAGAAATATTTTTATTACCTTGACAGCATATTCCTTGATAGCATTTATATTAGGCAAATTAAGCATTCGAGCTGCTTCACCAAGGGATATCTTTTCATATGCTTTTTCCATGCAGGCTGCAATTTCATCTCTTATTGTGTCTAGTAGTATATCAATAAAAAAATCATAACTTGCAGCTGGAACATTGCCTTTAGCAAGGAAAATCTGAAAATAGAAGTGGAATACGTCTAGCATGAAAAACGTTCCAACTGATCTCCCTTAGAGGTGGTCATTCTTGTGAAATATAATGCCAAGTTACAGAAGTCAAACGTGCAGAATATATATCTTTCACATCTTTTTAAATGACTACCTTGTTGTAGCTTCCTTCAATAAGATACTGTTCTAATGAAAGGGGATATCTAATGTAAATGTTGCCCTGAATTTGGTCAGGGGGCAGTAACTCAAGTTCTGTGTGGAAATCTGCAACTCTGTTCTGTGATAACAGAAACAGTAGATTCAAACCAAGTAATTGGAACTCGTAAGCAGATGCAGGGAGCTGATCCCTAGAAAGAAATAATCAATGTGAATCAAAAATGTGAATAAAGATTACACCAACAGCATTTAAAATTTTACAATTACCCATATTTAAAGGAACTAACACCGAAATAATGAAATTGATAAGAAAAGTAAATTATATCAAACACTGTTGACTAACTGGAATTAGTTAACTATTGCAAAATTGAAACTTAATTTTTTTGTTGTTATTTAGTTCTTATATGGTGTAAAATGCCATAACACTTACCTATAATCCAAATAATAGCACTTCAGCTGAGCCATGTATCTCTCGAAGGAAGCTATATCTTTCACTGCAATACTCCATTGAGCTCCAATCTCCAGAACATTTCCTACATATTAAAATTATTTCAATCGAGTGAAAACAAAATATTAAAATTAATAATTATCGAATTAAACTTACGCGCAAGGAGAAGTTCCTGAGGCGAAGCTTGAGAACTTGAAGTTGGAAGAAAAGTTAAATTTGTGAGTCCAACCTGAATGCAAAAGGAACAATTATTTCAAAATTAGAAAAATTAAATATAGAAAATCCATCGTTTAGACAAAAGTAAACGACTTTTTTGTTGTGACAAACACTTCCACGTAAACATTCACTGTCGTACACACTGATTGAATTTTACATTCCAAATACAACCGCATAATTCTCACTGCTAATACACATAACACTTCTTTCCCAAATAAGTTTTAAACTCAGTAAGGTTAGCTAAATTCACCACACTTATCGAATATTCCTCCCAAAAATATACCAAAACGTAAACATGCATATTAAACAATCCCGGCGTTCCTTTACAAGGAATGCAAAGAATCATACGGAGAGAAAATCTCCTCTATTATTTTATCTATTATGAACGGCCCATACAGAGAGAAATTTTCAATATATTTACGAAAACTAAATTATCTACTGTCTGCTGGACAACCCTTGACATAGTTTTAAATGCATTGGCTTAGGCGTTTCAGACAACGTTGAAAAACCATCAGCACATACTTACCTTAAGTTTAGAAAGAATTTCTCCGCATTTATCTAATTTTTGCGGCTTTTTAGACCACTCCCCTGATAAACGTTCATACAATGACAATACATCTCTGAGTGCCGCCATAGTTCAGAAATTATTGTTAGTCACTTGCCAGTTAAATGCTGAACGCTAAATGACTGTCAAAAACCTGTGCAGATATGGCGGCGCTTAGGGAGGTTGTATCATTATATGAACGTTTATCTGCGGAATGGACGAAAAAACCTCCAAAATTGGATAAATGTGGTGATCTTTTGTCTAAATTAAAGGTTGTTATTTATCTATTGTTTCGTAACACCGTACTAAGCTTTCTATGGACGTATATCCTATTTGCCTGATTTTTTGGAGTAAATTTAAGTCTTTGTCATCCCTTGTTTCCTAGATTGTTCCATCAATGCTTTTATTTGCGTGGCACTCCTTTAAATTTACAAAATTAAGAAATATCTTTTAATTTGAATGGTCTTATTTCCTCCTTAGTTATTTTTTGGTTGGCACGGTTGATAAACTAGCTCTAAGTATGTTACTAAAAATAATATTTAGATGTTTTGGAGGAGAAGGAGAAATAGCCAATCAATTGAAAGTCTAGTTAAATAAGTAAAACTACAATTATTTACAATAATATCGTAGTAATTATAGTTCTTTTGCATTTAAATTAGTGTACACACGTTTCAGGTTGGATTGACTCATTTAATGTTCCTACCCACATCAAGTTCTCAGGCTTCACCTCAAGAGCTCCTCATTGCACGTAAGTTTTACTCAGTATGTTTGACATGTCGCCACTATGTTATAATTTAACTTACGTCAAATCATTCTACAGGAGATGTGCTTGAAATTGGAGCCCAATGGAGTATTGCAATGAAAGATATTGCATCATTTGAAAGATACATGGCTCAGCTTAAGTGTTATTACTTAGATTACTGGTAAGTAACTAATTGTTTTCATTTCATTTTAAGCAACATGAAGCAAAATCAGGAGGGAAAAATAGCTTTCAAACAAGTAAAACAACTGCTAACAAAACCTTTATTTTAGATAAGTTTAAGGGAAATATTACAGAATAATTTTTGAGTGATTTATGGAGCAGAAAATTGAATGCTAAGGAAGACAATAAATATCTTGAGGAATTTGTGGTTATGGCAATTAAAGAAAAAGTTGGCGAAGGTTAAACTGAAAATGAAAAAAGGTTTTGCCAAAAAAATGACAAGAAATTCTATTGGAAATATTGTTGAAGAACACAGTTTGGAGTATGTTTTCTCTTTATCATTTGCTTATTCAGGATGATTTATAAACTATCCCAAACAAGAATAATGAAAAGGAAATAAAGTAAAAATAACCACTTCCAATATTAGCAAAAAAATGCACAAATGGATTTCATCAAAACCAGAAACTGCTAGGGTTTACTGACAAATTACAGAAGCTGCTTGTAAGCCCTAGCAGTTTCACTTGCAAAATTCTCTGGTTGCGATGAAATCCATTTGTTCATATTGTTTTTATTTTTTGCTAATATTGGAAGTGGTTATTTTTACTTAAAAGTGGTACAGTGGTATTAACATGCAGAGACTTTTACTGTTAAGATGAAATCAAATCTATGAAAGTTATTTTTAAGGGTTTTGAGAAAATTTAAATTGTTGAGGTTATTTTGTGAAAAAAACTGTAGAATTAAGAGAAATGAGCTTTTGGCAGGAGGTTTTTGTACTTTTAACTATAAAGTATCTGAAGGCAAAATTCCTCATCCATTTATGTGATAATTTCGAATTTGTCTATATGTTATTATTATTATTTGAGACAACAGAGTTAGGGGATTAGTTAAAACACATCACCCATTAGCTTCAAGCTAATTTTATGTACATTTATATATACTGTTAAAAGAGGAATTTCTTCTCAGGGATCAGTTGCCAGTGTCAGCTTACGAGTATCAGCTGTTGGGATTAAATCTACTGTTTTTGTTATCCCAAAATCGTTTAGCTGAATTCCACACTGAGTTGGAATTATTACCTCCTGATCAAATACAAAGCAACATATATATTAGGCATCCATTATCACTGGAGCAGTATTTGATTGAAGGAAGCTATAACAAGGTAATGATATGATCATTGAATTATTACAGATTAATACGATTAATAGGCCATTTAAGTGTGGATTTAGATTGTAATTTAAGTCACGTTACAATCTCTCAAGAGGATTAATACATTTCTTAGTTTTATTTATATGAGTACAAAATTCGACTGTGTTTTATTTATTTGTGAAATTTGCATGAATTTAACAGTGTTACTGTATGAATGTGTACACTATTTCTGTATTATTGCAGAAACAATACATTTTACATTCAAGAAATTTTTTTGATATTTCATTACTACTATTTAAGTTGTCTTTCACTTTAAATTTGTAGATACCCAAGCATTTTCACTCCCTACTTAACTGTATTTTTCCTGATGTTATACAGGTGTCACTAGAAAATTAACACTTATACAGGATTTCCTGATGTTATACAGAAGTTACTAGAAAATTCACTGCGTATACCTCAATTTCCAATGCATTAGTACTCAAACAGTGGAGTGATCTGCAGTGAATGTCTTAATGTGAACTTTGCTTCTTATCATAATACAATTTCAATCCTTTTGAATTTACTGCCAACTTTCTAATCACTATATTTCATAGGACAGAATCAACTTCTAAATTATGTTATTTTCTTTCAGATTTTTCTAGCAAAGGGAAATGTGCCTGCAGAAAGCTATGATTTTTTTATTGATATTCTGTTAGATACTATAAGAGATGAAATTGCTGCTTGCATGGAAAAAGCATATGAAAAGATGTCCCTTAATGAGGCTGCTCGAATGCTTAATTTGCCAAATGTTAAAGCACTTAAGGAATATGCTGCAAAGGTGAGTGTTTGCTTTTACTGATATTTCTTGTTATAAATTAATGAAAATAATATCATAACTTTCATTCTGTAATTTGATTTTGCAGAGGAAGTGGATCATCATGAGTGACAACTACTGCTTCTTCAGTACTAACCAAAAGTCTTCAGAAGACAACACATTGCCATCGTCTGAACTTGCAGCACAGACCATCGAATATGCTAGAGAACTGGAAATGATTGTCTAATTTATTTTATAAGATAATTTTAGTTTAATTTAATTCATTGAAACTTGTATTAATTTATATCGTAAAATAAATGGTGAATTTACTGAATTTCATTTTTATATTCTCAATTGCATCAATTTTGTAAATCATAGTTAGAGAATGTTTTTTAAAAACTGAGTAATTTATTAGCATGTTTCTAGGGTACCCTTTGGTGAGGGAAATGTAGTACGAAAGAACCCCGTGCCAGGGAATTAAAGTAGTAAATTTTAATAGATTACAATGTGCAACAGAATCTTTGTCCTACTTAACAGAGCTCAAAGAGTTTTACTAAAACTGTGGCTCTTGTCGCTCAGACATTTTGAGTGCATATGAGTATTCAGCAAAGATAGTTTCTGGAAATCTAACAAAGGTTTATCGCGCGTTGTTAAATGTGAAGTGCACCTATCACTGTATTCACCAGAGGCATGCGGTTTTTCTTTCAATATACGTAATTGCGGAATATTTGGGAACATTATTTGAACGGGCGATGATATCGTAGTTGTATGGATATATCGCTTCTTGGGTCGATTTCGATAGCGAGATAGTCGAAAAACTGAGCAAGTGGTACGCGCGAGTTAGCGTTTGTTATAAAACTGTGAATGAAGAAATGTCAAAGAATTGATTTTAATAAAAATGCCGAAAATTAAGATCAGCCATATTATTAGCTTTAGTAGTGAAGATCCGGTAAGTGTGAAAATGATCGTCTCTGTTATTAATGAAATGAACAGAATTTTGCATCGTTAATAAATAATTTTGCGCAGAACTTTCCTGCCAACAATCTTTTAAAAAGCGATTCTTACCGAAAGTGGAAATGCAAAGAACCAGGAGAAAAAGAAGCTTCGGTGTTATTTCAGTTAGAGAAAGCTGTGCAAATCGATTCCATAGATATAGGAAATGAGTGCTCAGCATTCGTGGAAGTCTTAGTGGGAAGATCGAGCCAGTCTTCCGATGAATTTAAGGTTTGTCTATAGTATTTTTATCCATTTTGTTAGCATATCGTACAAGTAACCTAACTTATTGGAATTTCATAGAAAATTTAAAAAAATGATGTATTCATATTGACGATGCTGTTATTTTAAAATACTGCTGCAATGTATTCGTTTCTATGTAATTTTTAATTTCAAAAGAACTCTTTTAAGCTGCTAGAATAGAAGTGAACTACTGTTAGCTATGTTACAATAGTATTTTTCCTGATCAGATTCTACGGTTTGAAAGTACTTTTACACGAGATTCTAAGATAATAATGAGGTCTATGTTCAGCAGTAAGCGGGAAAAGAAATCAGTTAGGATTTGGGGGTATTCATTATGCATGCTTTATCTCTATTTCCATTATTTGTATGAAATTTGAAGGAAACACCTTGATAATCCTTTCTGAGTTGGTATACAATCACAATAATCGAATCGATTGATTTTATTGATTGTTTTCATTTCTCTTAGGTTTTACTTATGACTTCATCCTTTATGTCTCCTATGGAGGCAAGAAATGTAGTAAATCCCAATAGGGTGCGCATGTTTTCATCTGATAAACTTGATAGCAGTTCTGTGAAAGAAAAGTGGGATAGAGTGAAAGTTGTTTGCACCCAGCCATTCAATAAACATATACAGTATGGATTGTCCTTTTTAAATCTGAATTCTCCACCAGAAAAGGTTGAACCTAAAGCTCCTATAATGTTTGGCAAGTTTTCTCTTAGAGATGAAGAGAAAGATGACATAAAAGCTGGAAGTTTATTTGATGGTTACAAAGGGAAACAAGAAGTTGGTATATTAAAAGGTAAGTCCCCATCTTGAGGTGACATACCAAGTTTATCTTCCATTAGTTATTATTAATGTGCATGTAAAAACTGTTGATCATTTTCCTAGAAGGAATATTACTATTGTTATACAAGCAATTCTATAATTGTCATTTTTTTAAGGTTAGATTTTATATCCAATCAACCTGTTTTGGTATAAATTTAATCACTAATATACCCTTCAGATTATCACCAATCAAAGGCTCTATTACTTCTCATCTATTCCTACTCTAGTATTGATTACATCTCTGCATTTAATCCTATCAATATAGTTTATCCTTTTTCATACAGGATGTTGTTCTTCCTGAAATCCCCACCTATGTCAACGGTTTGCCATTAATGTGCCCCTCCTTCAAACAAACTCATATTCAATTTTATTTTGTTTCTTCAAGTAAAATGTCTTTTTCCTCAGTATTTTGATAACCTATACCTTAATATTTTTCTGTGGAACCACTGTTTCCTAATGTTCCTCCTGCTTTCACCACATCCATCGTAACTTTATATGTTATATACATTCTGCTTTCTTTCATTGCATTAGATGCTTCTTTTGGTACAAGACAAGATGCATTCTCTAATCATAACTTTCTTGATATTGTCCCTCAGATCTTATGTCAGCTAAATCATTCATTCAGATGTTTTTTGAAATATCATTCCCAATCTTCAATTTTGACTTGACTGGCTTTTTGTACTTCAGTTTTTCCGCCAGCTTTGATTGGTATTTTGTCTTATCATTACTGCGAAAAGGATTTTTATTTCCTTTCCCTTTTAATTGAGTAAATTTCTCCCAATTCTTCTCTTTGTCATCCTTGTTTAATCTTCTTCATAGACTTTTTCTGTGTCTTTTTGTATACGTATGCAGACTGGACTGTGATACCTACTTATGCTTTGGGTCATGTTGATGGCTAGCAAGGTTGTGCCTAAGGTATTTTAAAATAAATACATAAATAATTTTTTAGGGATATGTTTTTCATTAAGGGAATGATAAATTTCTGTAATTAGACATATTATTCCCCATATTTTTCAGGTGATTTTGAATAAATTTAAATGAAATGATATGAAGTAAAATAAAAGGTATCATGTTACCTCTATCCTGAGGCATTAATACTCCTTGGCACAACCTCTGCAAATATATGTACAGGCTTGAGACTTTGAGATGACACATTATAGTGCCTGAGGTGAGTTGTAATCTCTCCAGGCATTATTTATATTTTATACTAGCTTTTACGGTATTATCCTTCCTGTAATCACACAATTTAGCCTCCTCCATGAACTTTCTGGTTGCTTAGTAATAATTCTGTTCTTTGCATAGTTTTTATGAAACCTCATAATCTTCTTTACTTGTTCAGCATTAATCTGAAAGAAAAATAGATAGTAGAAATGTTTCAGAGGACTTGAATCTGGATCTTTTGCTTACCGGACAGCTACTTTAACCAATTGAGATATCTTGCTAGAACTTTCAGGTATTCAATATTAAAATAACTCAATTCTGCTGCGGAGTAGCTGCTTGACAAGTAGAAGGCTTGGGTTCATGTTCCAGTTCTATCCTATCACTTTTTATGCCTGTTTTTCCTGAGATTTTTTTACCTTCATGAGCAAATTATTTCTAAATCTTCCTTGTCCAGGGTCATGACTTACTGGTAGGGGATTTATTATATCTTTAACTTTATTAATATCCTCATTCTTCTTTGTTCTTTGTAGTTCATGTGTGGTTATTTTTTTGTTTTCTGGTTCCATTATAAAGTCACCCACAATCTCTGTCCATGTATGTATATACTTGAAATACATGACTTTCATGTTCTTTATTTCATCTCCTCATATTTCTTTTAATTCATATGAACTTTTATGTGTTGTTTTCAACTCCATTATTGCCAAGTAATCATCAATGCTGGCTCAAAGTATGAGGCAATATAGCTCTGAATCAGATCACTTAGGCTAAACAGGTACTTCAAGTCATAAATAACGCAAGAAAGCCCTCACCAGGGAGGCTATTTTTTGTATCTTACATGTCTTTTAAGTAAGTAATTCCCTACTGAAGTAAAACTCCCAGACCTCTATGTGCCCTTCTTTCAATTAAAACTATGTAGAGGTGATGAAATAGACGTAGCTCCAAGTGCCATTCTTCTGCAAGCTGGCCTTAGTGTTCATATGAATTTTTCATATTAAGTCTTCTGCTCCGCACTCAAAGCCCATTTCTTCTGCAAAGCCAGGCTATGTCAAGACAAAAAATTTGTTAATTTCCATGCCTATATTTTTCTGAGCTTTGAAGTCTTCTTTAAAATGTTACTTTTTCTATGTGAGATTTTTTCCCTCAAGTCTTATTTTCTTCTCTGAATTATCCATCATATCTTAGAATTATGCTTCATGGTTGGTATATTGGGAGAATGATTACTATTGTATTCATGCACACATTTGATATTTATCAACCTTTCAGTGATTGGATCAATTCCCTTCAATTAAGGGGTGGCCAAGTGTGTCCAGTTAGCCACATTAATTCCTTAAAAAAATTCTGGAGCTTTAGATAATGATCTTTTCTGTCCATGATTATAAATAATTAAGCCAAAATTTTAAAAATGTATTGCTCAATTGTTATTACCTTTAACCTGCTTTCAAATCCTTCCCTCAATCAACTTATTACTCTCTTTCACCTTGGCCCAAAATATTGATCTTAATTTATGCAAGATATATGTGAATTCATTATTCATAAATAAAGTCAGACTAAAGATATTCTGTATAATTTAAGTATTTACTAATTAATAAGCACAAAAAGCTGGTTACATGTTTATTTTTCTATCTTAACCAAAAGGAGCTGTAAAATTACCTCATGACCTTTATAGCTACAACCACTTACTTACACTTAAGTTGAGGTGCTTACAGATGGTCTTCATAATGATCTACTGTTAAGGACAGTTGTCTTTTGAATAATGAAAATAGCATTAATTTTCCCTTAGCATAGGGATAATATATTTCACGAAACAATCTTAGAAAGAAATCATATGTAAATTAACCTGAAAAATCAATAGTCATATAGTTAAATGAAGTATTTTTTGTTTTTTTCATGTTGTAGTGGGCTAAACCTTCTGGAAACATCTCATCTATGTTTTGAGCCGAGACTAGAATTTCAAAATAATTTCATTCCATTTACTATAAAATTATTTTAATAATGATCAGGTAATTCAGAGTTATTGAAATTATTTAGTATCATCAGTACAAAAATATATTGCCAATGTTTGAAATATTTAACTAATAGTTTTTCATCAGTCTCTAATTATCATATAGAAGTTATAATTTGAACCAACCTGTTTAAGTAATTAAACCAGTCATGTGTATGTGGAATTTTCTATGAATTTAGCTATGCTTTATTTACCATGCCTTTATTAAATTCCTGAATTATGTGAATTTAGTACACTTTCATATCTGAATGTTTCCTTTGGTGATGGAAAAGTATTACTTAACTCTTCCTTACTTAAATTCCAGGAGCAGCTGCCATCAGGGAGGCATCAACATCAGAAAAGATTTTCTCAAGTAAAGCACAAAATGAAACAAAAGCGCTACTAAAAGAAATTGAAAAGAAAAATAAACCTGACCCAAATCTTGATTTACCTTTGCAAAAGAAAATTGCAACAGGTTTGTACATTGATGATATTACTAAAAAATTAGCTGCAAATCATTACAGTACCATCTTTAGAGCCGCCCCTCTTATTTGTTGTATAATATAATGTATAAAAAAATATATGATACACTAAAAGACATTTTCTTACATAATTTAACAGCATAACTAAAGAACATATAAAACAAAAGCAAAAATTGTAGGCTAATTGATTCCTCTGCATTTTTCTTTAGACATTCCTTTTGTCTTAAAATTATCACTTCCTAATCTGGTAAACCTTTGAAGAACTACAATGTGAAAATTGTATGAACATGTCCTTCATTCTTTTTATATCCGTGCATTATAAGAATGGAATGATCCTTTGAATTCCTTGTCTGTCAGGTTAAGCTGTCCAAAGATGATCTACATGTATATATGAGTGTATGAATCTCTATTTACCTAATTTAATGTTGCTCTGCTTTCAAGCATGGAATATTGTTGTCTTCCTTATGCAGATAATAGGCTACTATTAGTGCACTTTATGGTCCCTACTTTGATCCCAGTTGAGTCAAAGATTAGTAATGATATTGTTAAAAGTGCTTTATCAACTATGGTCATTTTGTACATATGGGTCTGTTCAGGTAATCTGAAGGCAAACTCACAGTCTACTTGACTATCCAAGAACTTGAGTTCTTGAAGAATTCCCACAAGAAATAAATAATATTTCTCTTTTTTTTGCCTGCAGACTTTGACAAAATAAAATTGAGAAGAATCATAGTTATAGGTTGAGACTAGAACCATAATGTAGGAATTTTGAGAAATATTTTAATCTGACCCTCCATAATAATGTCTTAATCATATGGTGCATAACAAGATTCAGTCATTTTTCATATCAAAACCATTGTCTTGACTGTAAATGCTATTATTATACTCAAATTTATGCTTCCTTTTTGTTTATATTGTTAGATTATGCCAGAAACTGTTGGAAATGAATATTGATTGATGAGTGATATTTTATTTCTGAATTCTCTATAGCTAATGTTACCACACTTACGTTACGTTCCATCAAAAAACTATCGCTTTTGATATACATGTGGAAGACATGGAAAATGTTTATACTTAAATTTAGAACAATCTGGCATTTTCTCAGTGAATCAATAACAGGATAGTTTTTGAGCCACCTACCATAGTGTATCTTTTCATTGTCTCAATTGATGACTCTGAGGCCATCTTCAGGATGATGATATAGTTTAAGGCAGTATTTCCCAACTCATGGGATGCATATCACTTTGACTCTTTTAGGTGAAACATAAGCATGATGATTTTGTTTTATATTATTTGGTTTGCTAATTTACTTTTGAAATATATGACTTCATTAAAAACAAATCCCTGGAGAATTTTACTGCTATTCTTTAGCACACTAAATCCTTGCATGTATTTAATTACAACTACATTGAACTCCTGGTTACCCAGGCTGATGATGGGTAGAGGATGCATGAATGATCAGAAAGCACTAATAACCTATACTTTTGAATTTCATTTATTAGAATTTTCATAATTTATATAAAGAAAGCAATTATTATTTGTGCACATAGGCTGTTATTTTCAATTGTTTCATGGGCTACTTAAGAGTTTTCTTTGCACTTCCTTTTTATCAGTGACAATGCTATTGTAGTAGGCGTCTACCCAGGATTTATGCTTGGGAGGGCCCAACCAGCTACAGTTTGTCACGCTCCTGAGTTTGCTGCATCACTCAGTACACAAAATAATTTATTAATATAGCAATACCTGGTTAAACAAACCATCAGTATGTATGCAAAATACCTGAAAGATAGATGAGTCTGATAATAATTTTTTTGTATGCTAATTTTGGGTAATTTTTTGTTGTGAGCTAATTTTGTGCAATTCAACAAAATTTCTCAAAAACTTCTTGGAGAGTTCACATAAGATGGATTCTCATGAATGGTGTTGCTTTGTAGAAAAACCATGTTATACAAACCCTTAGAAATGCTTCTCCTTCTAAGTATCTTGAAATTTTCTCAAAAATCTCTTTTCTAAGAATTAGCTACATATGGAAACAATTACAGTCCAAAGGCTCTGCAAAAATGTAAATAATTATGCATGGATAATCTGCAAACCAGATCATCCATCCACAGATAATTACGAACTCACTGCATTAGAAGTACAATTTTTTTCCACTTTGTGGCCGTTTTGATGAAATGGAAAGTGGTACTTGAGACCACTAAGTTTTGGAAATTTAGGGTAAATTAGGCAGATTATTTGGGTAGGAGTGATCATAAATATAAAGTTAGGTATATGCAGCAGAAAACTGACAATTGGAAGTACTTCTTTTTAAATAGAACAATCAAAGGATGGGATAGTCTACCTGCATGAGTCTTCGAGCCCTTCCCAAAAAATACAAAAAGGTTTCTTAGTTGTATAAGTAAAATAAACAATTTGACGAGTGAGCCTGCCGATAATGAAATGTGAGACGAGTAGGGAGTTGCCTGGTGGGGTGATGTAAGGTGGGGACTTCGTGGGCCCTGTGGCCACTACAGTAGCCGTGAAGGCCTATCAGGAACCCTACAATTTCTTGTAATCAATATGCTCTAGCTTCACTTGGTGAAAGGCCATGATGAAATAAATATGAAAGTACTTCCTAGTTTCCACAAGAAATTTTTCATTCGACCGGTTTCAACTCTTGTGAGTCATCATCAGGTACATGGCACCGGAAAATTTTTCCCTTTATACAAATTATTTACAAAGTTTTGAGGGGAGGCTCAGGAGAGGGGAAGAGTTGACAAAGGAAATGTTAGTAAGTTCAGACGCTGCCGACACGATCTCAATGACCTCCAGGCTTTCCAGTTTTCTGCCTTTCGGCTGCTGGTGTAGGACTTTAGCGGCAAAGGAACTATTATGTCTGTGCTCCAGGAGGTGCTCAGTGAAAGCAGAGTGGGAAGTTCCTAATCTGTAGCACCGTTGATGTTTGGCCACCCTCACTTTTATCTTCCTACCACATTGTCCAATATACCCCATTCCATAATTGTCACAACTAATTTGGTAAATCCCCAATCGGTCTATGTCTTCAACCTTATCTTTCACTGGAGGCAATGACCTCTGTAGAGTGCTGGGGGTGTAGAAGCCTGCTTTTAGGTGGGCAGGTAGAAGATTTTGGAGGCGGTAGGAAATATTTCCCAGAAAGGGAAGCTTTACCTATCTCTGGCTCAAATCTTCTATTGGTACGAGAGAAGGGAAAACTTTTGAAGAAGCAATTCTTCTCAATTTCGTGGCCAGCATATTGTCTATAAGGTCAGGGGAAAATCCATTATTACTAGCTATTGATTTAATCGTTTTAATCTCAAGTTTAAAGTTTTTGTGGGACAAAGGAATATGAATAAGGCAGTGGATCATAGAGTGGAAGGCTGCATGTTTGTGGGAGAAGTGGTGTGAAGACACGTTAGCGATCATGTGGTCACTGTACCTTTCCTTACTAATTACCATTATGTCTGCAATATTATCCACCTTTGTATTAATTATTGTCTATTGCATTAGTTAGTCAAGTTAGAGTTAGTATTGTATTAGTTGTCAAATTAGTGTAAGTTAGCATTGCCACCTGACTCAGCGTCAAACTGCGATGGTAATGTATAATAAATAAATAAAAATAAATGCTAAGTTAGGGTGTAATCAATATGCTCTAGCTTCACTTGGTGGAACTCCATGATGAAATAAATTTGAGCTAAGTTAGAGGATGATGGTTGTGTAGGAGGGGAAGGAGGGTCACTTTCTTTTTATGGATTTGAGGGTTGCTGATTGTTGGACTTTGAGTTATGGGGATTTGTTCCTTCCAGTTGGAAAATGATACCTTTCACTTTCATGATAGAAGTCCCTTTCTGGCGCACTCTATAGTGAATGCTGTCATTTTCTGTGTGAAAACATCTCAAACACTGCCAAGGGACAGTCCTCCATGTCAGTTGAAATTTTTGGGGTTATACCAGATCTCAACCATTCCCATTGTCCATCCTAGTATACTATCCATCTATGAAGGAATTCATCATTTGCTGGGTGATTGCCATCAAAGGATTATTCAGCTTATTTTACTAGAGAAACTAGCAGTGTATGGGAGACAGAAGGTAGCAACTCAGTTTTTTCT
This sequence comes from Ladona fulva, assembly GCA_000376725.2. Lineage (NCBI taxonomy): Eukaryota > Metazoa > Arthropoda > Insecta > Odonata > Libellulidae > Ladona > Ladona fulva. Next base: position 617,612 of record KZ308451.1, read on the forward strand.
ACAGCAATATCCTGTGATACAACTTGGAATTTTATATTTAATTAAATTTTCTTTTCTTCCCCCTTGAAATGCAAAAGTTAGTTAAAGAAAGGATCTGGGAAACAATATATCTGTGTATGTACAGAAGTGCACCTAAAAACCCTAGGAGTTTTTAGAATATCTTTGGGAATTATAGTTACTTGTAGAGGATTTTTAATTGTGATTTTTCTATCCTCAGGTGGATCCAGTTCAAACAAAGCTACAACATCTGACCATCTTCCATCTAGTAGCAAAAAAGAAAAGACAGTGAAAAAGGAGGCTAAGGGAACACACAAAAGAAATCCATCCCCAGAAAAGACTGACCATCATACAAAAAAAATAAAAAAAGAACACCCAGCTCCAAAAAAATTGCAAAGAAAACCATTTAATAAATTGCTTGAAGGTGTTGTCTTTGTTATAAGTGGTTTCCAGAATCCTTTGAGAGGAAATATTCGCTCCAAAGGTTTAGAAATGGGAGCCAAATACAAACCAGACTGGGAGAACTCATGTACTCATCTTATGTAAGTTATTTTTCCTGTATGTATGGTTTATATGACATATTACTTTTTAAATATATGTTTCATCCTTATTTTCTTTAAGATGTGCTTTTCCAAACACACCCAAGTTTATGCAAGTTCTTGGCAAGGGACACATAGTCAGCAAAGAATGGATAGAAGACAGTTATACACAAAGAAAACGGCTTCCATGGAGAAGGTAAATTCATCTTTGTAGTTTGGTGTTCATGTTCAAAAAAGATATTACATTATGTACAAGTAATATCTTTCTAGGTTTCTGAATATTTAAAATAATACTTCATGTACTCAATTTCTTATGAGAAATGATAAATTATGTATTTATCTCTTACCTATTTTGTCTTTCCTATTTGTTTACAATTTATGCCTAGCAATTGCTTTTCACTGTTTACATGCAATTTTAATTTTTTTCATTCACCCAAGTAGCAATGATTTCTTGATGCTAATGTTGGTGAATTTTTTCAGGTATGCAATGGCTAAGCATGAGAAAGGAAAAGAGGAAAGCGAGGAGGAAATACTGGAAGAAACAGGTAATGATTCTCTTTACAAGTGAAAATGATATTTTTGTCTGCTTTAATCTCAAGTTCTCTTTTTAGAAAGTGTAATTACCCATTGAGTTAAGTAGCCTAACTTGGTTTTCTTGATGGAATCTTCAAAAATACAAATCATTTGACTTCATTCTTAATAATCTAATATTTTATTCTATCTTGTGATCTTAGTAATAGCATGTTTTAGGTGCTATCATTACATATTTCTGCCAGAAAAGTTTGTCTTGCAGACATAAAGAGCATACAATACAATATTATTAAGATGTTCTTTTCAATCTTGTACTGCTATATATTCTCATATAAGGTAATACATTAGGCAACAAGAGTAGCTTATATATGATACCGTCCAAATAAGAGTGAATTTATTCATGAGATTCATACCAAATTAAGGAAATCTGGCTTGCATTCCTTTATAATACTGTACTGCTACTATCATATCAAACAAAAATAAATTGTTGCAAGTGTTTTTAATAATTATAATGATATAAAAGCTTTCAAAATTATCCAAGAGCAAATGGAATGGTTATGGATCAACATAGGCTACCTCTCTTACAGCTTCACCTTGCAACCTAAACCCAAGACACTACTTACAGACGTTAGTGTATGACATGTACTCTAGGCAATAAATTGCACTCCCTGTGGATAGTGTAGACTACTCTCAACTGTCAACAAAAATGTGTGTCCGTGTAGGAGGGTTACCCTATAAGGATTGCCACACGGTTTTTCTCAAAAACTATTTATTCTACAAAAATAAATTTTCGCGTGTGAAAGAATGATGTTTTATCTCCTCAATCTAGTTTTCCACATAATCTTCCTCAAATTCTATTTTATTCCTTCAGCGATTTATTAGTGTGTATGCCCTGTTAGTAATAGTCCTTGCTCTGGTTATGGAGCTAGGTTTTCACTGCTAATCACCTGTTCCTCATTTTCAAAAGGTGCTCCTATCAACTGCAGATAGACTGTACAAATGACTTTGCATAAAAGTTTGTGAATATTTCCTATCATTCCTTTGTCAGCGCAAAGAAATTTAATCCAAGCATGTTGTTTGTTATGTGTATCATGGTCAGACTCCATTTCAAAAGCATCCTACAGTTACAATACTATCTGCTACAATTGAAAATTACTAGCATTGGTTTTGACCAAAAAAAATTATTATGTGGGGCATTACTTTTTGGGCAACCCTTGTAGATGCAACCTAAGTGTTTCATGCAAGGGCTAATCATTAAGACTCCTTATTCCACAAAAGGAGCAAAAGAAATTGGTGGATTGCTTAATGTTTACACATGCAGTTTGCTGAAATGTTGCTGGGAGAAAGTGTAGATTTTTATTTTAAGGCAAATTCTAGAAAAGGTGCATATACCCTGTGGGCCAATATATCACCCATCTGACAGTAAAAGGGTTGATGAAGGTGAGCTGTGGACATGTGCAAAGAATGGGTGAAGAGTTGTTGAAAAGTATTTGAATGGGAACCAGAAAGAAGAGGGATGCCTAAGAAAATATGAATGGATGACCTAAAGCAGGATTGAAGGATGTTGGAGGTCTGGAGTTCAGTAAAAGCAGCAAAAGACTAGTAGTAGTAGTATTGTTAAAAGTGCTTCGACAGCTAAGGTCATTTCGCACATGAGCCCCCACCAAGAATCAAACCCGGAACCGCTTTCACCAGAGTCGAAAGCGTTGCCCACTTGGCTATCTGGGAGCCCCCCAGCAAAAGACAAGACTAAGAACGATGATTGGCATTTGTGAAGAAAGCAAGGACCCTGCATGGCTCTAGCACCATGATGATAGTAAAGGGATAGATTTAGATTATCATTTTTTACATCTATAATTGTCTAGGTATCTAAGTTCCAAAAATACAAGAAAATTTTATGATTTGGCTGTTTTCTGCAGAGGCAACTACACTGCAGAGTTCACTATACTTATGCCTCTTTCTAGAGATGTAACGACACCAGTCTTCCATAATTTTTGTTGCACTTCAGGAATCCCTGAAGCCAACTGTAAAGACGATATTTTTTTATATTTTTAGATGAGACCCCTGTCAAACAAGAAACGACAGAAGATTACTATAGCTCAGAGAGGGGTGCTCCTTCTGGAAGCGATACTGATGATGAGATACAGAGGTATGGTACCTATTACTTTGGAGCAAAGTTGGTGTAATCAGTGCAGGTGTAATTATTATCCCCAAATTACTGAACAGTAGATCTAAAAATTGATTTTTGAAAAATAAATTTATTTTAACTTAATACAGTCCACAGTTTGCAACTAATGTACAATGATGAGTAATGTGAAATATCAGAGTTGAAGGAAAAAGTTAATTTGGTTTAACCAGCAAAATCAGATATTCAGCAGTTCAATCTTCTTGCAACCTGAAATAAATGTCCCTTGCACACATGATATAGCATTTACATATATGACATTTAATGGCAACCTTACTCTTATTATTTTATCAGCACTGGCCTATCTTTCATAGAAGTTGTATGATGGTCTTTCCTTTCAGTTTGTCTATTTTTTCATCCCCAGTTACCTATGTCATGATAAAATATATTTCTTCTTGTGCATTCCATAGGAATGCCTAATTTCTGGGGATCATTCTATTAAAAAGTCTTATCTGTTGATTTTTCTGCTACTTGAATTCTTTCAAAGTTTAATACTACCTAGATTCAGTACTACCAGATCTTTTAAAAAATATTTCGATTACATTTTTTATCACTTATATCTTCCATTAAGCCATCTGCAATATCCTTTGCTTATGTACTTGCTAATATTCTTACATTTACTCCCATGATAAAGCTTTCATTTTGGTTTCTCTGTATGATCGTACATGTACCTATATAAGTCTTCTTAATTTTTATGCTATTTTTTTTTGAGGGGAATTGAAAGTAACCCTTTTAATAATGGATTGTTCCTCACTGTGGCTCATCTCACACATGGAATTATTTTTACATCACTTAATTTGCTCATCAATGGCTACTTTATTACCATATTTTCTGGTAAATAACACACACCTACTAGATAACATGCATTTAAAAAATATCTTCACTGTGATAATGTATAGATTACACGCATTTCAAAAATTTCTTCTGTGATAAATCCATTGATAACAGGCATTTCAAAATTGTTATTATGTTGACGAGAATGTTTTTTCACTACTGTAATATTTATGATAATTACTCTTGTATTTTGAATGGAATTATTTGATTACGTTAACATTTACAATATGTTGGTTGAAATAAAATTGCCCTAGTACGCGAGTATATACTCTGTGACTGCCACGATATGTGACGTGTGTTCTTTAGTCATTTGTTTCAGAGTTCAATATATTTAATGAAACAAGATTTTCCGTTGTATACCATGCACTATGATTTTTATCATTTTTCTATAGATAACACACGGGTTATCTACCAGAAAATACGGCAATAATTGCTATCAAGAATGTCAATAGATGTTTGCATAAGCTTTCAAAATGAGAAAATTTTGCTACTTTTTCCAGATGCATGAAAAAGGCTGAAAAATCCGATGAGCAAAAGGATGACAGACCTACAAGCAGCATGAGTGATTACTATAATTGTGAAACAGAGGAAGAGGATGATGAAAAAATGCATGGAAGTTCCAACAATAATGGCAAGTTACGCTTGAGTCTCTCACCTCTTCCTGATTTTTTCCACAATTTTATCTTCTATATATCTCCACAAGTGGATTCAAAAACAAGAGATGAACTTAAGAGGCATGTTGTTGCATACAAAGGGCAAGTATTCTGAGATCGTTTCATTTGTCTAAGTAAATTTAAATACATTGGTGGAATGCATACAGTAATATTGAACGAATTTTGTTGAAAATTTATTGTTTCCATCATGGAAACTCACACAGAATTTCAGTTTAGGCAGTATGAGTAGTAGTTTGAGAAATAATCTGGTGAGATTTTTGGGAATAAATGTGCTGGAGCATGAATTTTTATCTTTTATACATAACTTTATATCAGTTCATGAAGTAGTAATACACCTAGGTTTAATTACTTAGGGTTGTCAAGCTTTTTGTTGGAAGAATACTGATGTTGATGAAATTAAAAATTATAATGCCAATATGGTGCCACACAATGGCGAGGTTTACCATTATTACATCAATGTTGGGCTTAATTTTTCATATTGATGAAAAACCAGAATTCACTGTTGTTTAATTTAGATCTTTTGGGTTATTATAGAATTCTAAAATAGCTCTCTCTTGGGTGTTCTTTGCCTCCTCAATGTAGATGTTTGAGTATCCTGCTGATGAGTACTCATTTTATTTTGCATTGTTATTCAAATAAAGAGGAAGGAATTCAATTTGTTCACAAGAAAGAAAGTGATGAGAAGTTTTTTAATGCATTTCATGCTAAACTTGTTACCATGCTTGAATTCACTTAGCACTTAAGTCCAGGTCTTCAACCTTTAGTAGTATTAGTCACAGGATATACCAAGTAATATTTTCCCCATCTCATCGTGAACCATCATTAATCATTCAAGAAACATGGGAATATAGATAAATTTTCTATAAATATATTTCAGTAGATTAGCTTGTTTCTCGTTATTTTCAATTTAAGGATTTTTAGTACAGGCCTACTAATCAAGTCATTTTTTATTTTCAGGAGAATTACTTCAAGTTTAAATGAAGAGGTCACACATATCTTATGTGAAAATGAGGACAAAACAAAAGAGGTATTGATTTACATTCATATACATTCTAGATAAAATTACTTCAATCCAGAAATATTACTTGCATTAGTAATTTTCCTTTGATTTCCTGCATTATTGGTCATGAGAATGATTTTAAGTGCAGTAAAATATTATCAATGGTTTCTTGTTTGCCAGAGCTGCAATATAGTAAAATTTTGTAGAGTTGATTCAAACTTCTTTTTCAGTTAAATGCTGATCACCCTGATGTAAAGTTGCTGAAATTACAATGGATTTGGGATTGTAATGATGCTGGTCATGTTGTCCCCATGGAGAAGTATCTCATCAGGAAATTGTAAAAAACCTTAGTTGAAAGAATCATCTCTCCTCATTTTTATTGATTTTTCCAATAAATTTTTCAGTAAAAATCGCTCTCATTATTTTACAATGTTGTCAACAGAGTTAACTTTTCATTAAGTTGCAGCTGAGTTTTGATTAGCTGAGACAAACAGACTACCATTAGGAGATCCTGAAAAAGAAAATAAGAGATTAACTTGAATAGAATTAACAGGAATTGACTTTTGAGATTGATTGCAATTTTCACAAATAATTACCTTCACATTAGAGTTAAACATAGTTTCAAATTCTTCTGCTGTCATCTTGGGCACTGAGTTAACCATGTCAAGCAAAGCACGGCCAACAGCATTATCAGGAGGAGCCCGACTAGCTAACACATCTTCCACGTAAGCCAACACTCCATCAAGGAGGCGACTAAGGTTTTGTGTTGCATCTGCTACCTGTGCTAGATCAGGCATAGGCTCAACTTGCCTCTTAGCATACTGAGTTTTTTGACAGAGTTGAACTGAAATTTGCCCAAATACCAATTATAAAGATCATTCGTAAATCATCAAAACCATCTGAATTACAACATCGTTATCAAGATGATAATTTCTTAGAAGGAAGTTATGAGTGTAAATAATCAAGATTTACGGGTCTCAAATAAGTTTTTAAAAACACTGATTAAAAAAATAAAACTTAAAGAGGGGATATGTGATTTGCTCACTTTTGAACAGGCTGAAAAAAATTCTGTACTTACGACCGACAACTTCTGGTTCATAACAGGTAATCTCTACAGATACTGGAGTAAACATACAGCCAGTAGTCCCGCCAGGAACTCCAAAAGGAACCCTTTGAGAGATTTATTTATCCTGTTAATTTGAACGCTTGGGTTGACTATAAAATTTAAAAACAACAGCTGTTACTTACGATATGTATGCCTTGATTCCCATACGTGCTCCCATCAAAGTGGTATCAACTGTAACGTGAACAGGATTTTTACACTCTCTAGCATAATACTCATGAATAAGCGATGAGTGGTTGGTTACAGCATTTCCTGTAGCCCACCATCCCACAATTACTTCTTGAGAGTTAACCCTCCTGTTAAGTTCGTACATATCCATTCCATATGTCAACTCTGCTTCGACCTAAATTGACAGGTACTATAGCGATTATTACGAAAGAATCATATTATAAAACTCAAAGACGCAGTAATGACTTCGTTTACCTGATCCTCTAATTCTTTATGTGGAACACAGAAGCAATTGGAAACCTCAACGACGCCTTTTTCGGCTGTCCCTACGGTACATCAAGTAAAATTTTAGACATCATGAAATAAATCTATCACCTTCTTTCTAACGCTACTTTCATGCAGATCTTGATGAAAAGGTAACAAAATATTATACTTCAGAGATTATGTTACTATACTAATTTAGAATCTAAACGTCGGCATGGCAAGGGTGTTATGAAGCTCGTACACTAAATTAACACTCAAAATTAGTCAATGTTACAAACATAGAAACTAACCGAGTAGAGTTCCTATAACTCTGTGCGCTTCTACTGTTCTTCTTTCATAGGCGTCGACAATTTGAAATAACACAACAGGATGAATCTTCACAACAAGATTCAACGCCATGTTGGAAGGAGAAACAAAACTAAGGAATCGGCCGAAAGGACTCTCCGTTGCCAATGTTAGTAAGACAACTCAGTTCCATTCCCATGTTACACCGCGTGTTCCGGATTGAATGCGTTATAATTCGCTCATTTGGCAACTCTGCGTCTTGTTCCTATTTCCAATTCAAAGATGGTTCTCGTTCCGTCCGCCATGTCCTCCTCAGTTGGTTTCTATTATATCTGCATTGCAGGCCTTAGAGACCAAGTGTGGTGGCCGACGAAATTAGGGAAAACCTAGAAGGTTAATGCAGTATATGTTGGGTTTTCTGTAGAAATTCGAGTGCCATGTATTTCCTATGATGAAAGATAGCTTTTATAAAATAGGTAATGGTGACAAAACACTGTCTGCCGTATATCATTGAATACAAAAACAATATTATGAAACGCAAAATTTCTTATGATTCACGTGCATTGAAAAACAATATTGAGAAATAGTACCTTGGCAGACTGATAAAATCAGTCTTTTATTTGAAAAATCGCTGTTATAAGATATTAGCATCAGCAAATATTCTCCTCAAAATTATCTAAATTAATTAAATACTAAGTTTGCATAAATGAATGAACGTTTTTGCTCATGATTTGCAGTACGTTACAAGGCGTTATAGTTTTTATTTGCATCATTTTCTGTCGCGTACTACCTGTTCGTTACATTTAGTTAATTTTATTAAGATTAATTTTAAATGTAAGTAACGTATTATCTTTCAGACAGATCAAAATGGATTTAGAATATTCCTCCAATTCCTCGGAAGATTCTTCTATCAATGCAGAGCAACCAGATATCTTCTCTGATCGGTTAGAAAGTTGCAAATTTGGTAAAGTTAATTTGAAGCTACCTCAAGGACTATGTGAAAGCAAAGAGATATTTATGGACATCTTGTCTTACAAAAATTGGCAAAGTTGCTTTACTCCTGAACAGAAAGAACATCTGAAGGTATCTTTGGTCTTTTGTATCAAAAATCTAAAAATACTTTGCGTTAATAACAGAGTCAGACTTTTGGCAATATTTTGCCTGTAATAGAAGACTTTTTTCAATATAATAGTGTTTATTCATGTCATGAATGCTGAAAAACTAATTTCTTTTCTGCTTTGAATCATGGCTAAAAAAGCGTTTCATTTTCAGAAATTTCTGCCGGCTTTTCCATCAAATGATAACGTTGAAAAAGAGAAAACAATAAAGAAGCTCCTGTCTGGGGATACATTCAGATTTTCCAGTCCATTGATAGATGTACACTCACAGCTTCAGAATGGTCACTTCAGACCTGACATAGCAAAAATGAAGTCAATCATGAAGAAGGTACAGCAAAGGGAATACAGGTATGCTTTTACAACAAGCAGTAAATGTGTTTCAGATAGTGCTTGGTAAACTGTAGATTGTAATTGGCTTGTTGAAGCTGTTGATACATTCAAATGTCTGTATTTGCTTAGGCTTTCTCTATCACAGCAATGTTATTATTAATAAGACTGTCATATATTCAAAATTTCTGAGATATTTCTTATGCTGTAACTTTTTGGGAAGCCAGGTATTGCAGCAATCATCAAGTAAGGTATTTTATATATAAGACTGTTTGCTGATATTTAGTTGTATGATAGAGAATATCTATGGTTATCATAAATTATTATTGTTATTATGCTATTGTAACAAACGTTTAATATAATAGTTGTCTCTGGAGATTGTTGGAACTGATTTTTTTATCAGAAATCCTCATTGGTTGCATGTACAAAACAAATCTAGGAAAAGGTTCTATTAGAATCACTCCTTTTGGTCTTACTCTATGTTTATAGGAATAACTATATCATATTTCATTCTACGCTTAGTAATATCTTATTTTTGTCATTTGATCCTCTAATAGTATATAGTGGAGATTTGTGGAAATATAAAGTAGATGTCAGATATAAATTTTGAATCTATAATATACTTTTTGTAGGTTTATTCATTAATATTGATTGGAACATTAGTGAATAGCAGAAGGTATAGAAAATTATAGAGAATAAAATATCTTATGTGGGCAACATCTAGAATGATAAGTATCTTCACTAATATGAGTTAGTTTGTACCTCTGAAGTGAACAGGCAGAAAAAATGGTTTTGTAGAAAATTTACCTTGGATATTTCAGTTGATATTTGAAAAACTTACGTCAATTGAAAGCAGGCAAGTTAAGAAAAAGAAGATTTAGATATCATGTAGTGTTTTGAGATACAAATTTTAAGGAGGATTTTTTTTAGAACTTTGGCATTCATTCTCAATACTGAGGAAGGCTTCCTTAATTTTATCTAGGAAAATTACTTTTATTGTGAAAAATATGTACCTGAATCTAATTTCATCAGTAATAAGTATTTCCAATTAATAACAGCCACTAATGGCAAATAATTTAAGCATGAAATGATTTGCTGTATTTGTTTTCTTGCATTGTACAGATATAGGCAGCGACGGTACTATTTCCGCCTCATGAAGGATCTCTTAGTGTCCAGAAGAAGACTTTTAGAAGCTGCTTTCAGACTACCGCCAGACACATCTCCTAGAGCAGAACGCATTCCACCTCCCCCAAAATCATTTCCTGTTGCATGGAAAACAAGGAAACATTACTTTCGTGAGCTTGCAGCAATAAGAGAGGAGGTTGGTGAAAGCAGTCAGAGCTCAGAAGATGAAAATTATCCAGGTAAAATTTATTAAAAATCTATTCATAAGTCCATCTATCCATATGATCAGAATTTGAGTCAAGGCACATTTACCTATCTGTGAATAGTTTTCTAAAAATTGGGGATCCCATATAGCCAAGTGTGCAACATGTTTGACTTAGGTGAAAGCAGTCCTGGGTTTGATTCCTGGTGGGGGCCTACATGCAAAATTACCTCAGCTGTCGAAGCACTTTTAACTACACTTTTAACTTTTACTGCAACTTTTCCAAAAATTTAAATTAGTAAAATGTATATTGCATTTCACCCTCAAGGAATTTGATGGTATATTAATGTTTTACTTCTGTTGTTCATCCTTATTTCTTATGTCCTGAAATCATACTAAATTTTTATTAACAGAGGGACCACCCCCAAAACTCAGCAAGAAACAGAAGAAACAGCTGGCTGCCCTAGAGACTTCATTTAGTCCTGAAATGAAACTTGTCACTTCAACTTTAGCATCAAAGCCCGTAGGATTTGATCTGGAATCCAATGTAACTGCAACTTACAACCCTTATGAAATTACAGATGAGTCTTACAAGGCCATGCTTGTGAAACATAAAAGAAGAAGAAGTGCTGGTGATGTAAGTGCTTGTTGTTTATATATACTTATTTGCTGTCTCGGGAACTTACTCAGAAAGTTTTCTTTCAGCTTTTGGTTGTTTATAAGTCTTGGTTAATCTCCGTGAATGCTTCTTATTTGTACTCCTTGTCATTTAATAAAAATAATGATGTAATTTATAAAATTCTTAAGCTTTACTTATTAAACTTTCCTTAATTTTATTAGGAATGTATGTGGTGTTCTTTTCTTAAACAGGAAATTGCATGAAACTTGATTTGGATGATTGTAGCATTGATGTAAATAAATAATTAGAATTTCAGAGGAAAAAATTTTTACCACTGAAAACTGAACATTTGAATTGAGATGCTAGTACTCTGTGTTTTCACCTCTAGCTTGGATGCAAGACATAATACTGGCAAGCTTAAAGGCATGCAGCTTTTATTTGGTATGCTCTGGGATATCTGTCCATATTTGCTGCAACTGATTCTCTAGATCTTGTAAACTCCTAGGCTACTGAAGTTGGGATCCCAGGTAATCCCAGATGTATGCAATTGGTGATAAATCTGGTAATTGGGCATGCAATTTAAGGGTGGCAATGTTATGGATGGATTCTTATGCCATCCTTGTTGAGTACAGTTGAGCATTATCCTGCTGGAAAATATCCTCTTGGAAGCCCTGCCATGAGTGGCAACATGCGGGGCTGCAGGATGTTCTGCACACATTGCTGTGCTGTTACTGTCCTAATTATCACTACAAGGGGTGATCAACTGTGATATGTGAAGTCCCCTCACCCAAAAAAAAAAATTGATGAAAAATTAGTTTCACTGCTATTGAACAGACTTATTGAAAATCTGTAATGGAGTACTGGCAACCCCACATGGCTCAAGATCAGGAAACATTTTTAAATCAAGAAAATCTCTGGATATGATAAAAATACTTGCTTGATTAACCTACATGTTGATTTTTTATTTGCCATGTATTCATTTTCTTTTTTGTTATATCCTCCTTCCTGCTCAAAGAATAAGATGCATAAGGAACCATTTTTAAATCCAGATTATATCAGAATGTGATAAAAATTGCCAATTCAAGTGGCTCAATGTGGGACTATTTATTGGGTATGATTAGAAAATCATCATTCTTCACTTTGGTGGACAAAGTTTTCACAGAGTAGAAAGAAATATTCAACAGCACTAGATGTCAATCATCGTCATGTCATTCCCAGCATGAGACCTGCCGGTAGTGACTGGCATGCTTATTGGCATCATCCAGTAAGGATGTGTTACGTATGTTCTATTTTAGAGTCATCATTTACCAAGTAGGACTTAGTGGCCCAAGTGGGCTGCTGATGTCCATTGATTACAATAGTATATACAGAATATGTAATTAAAAGAGTATTTTTTATGATATACTTTCATTATTTAATCTAGGATCATCCTGAATTGAACACCAGAGGTATAATGATGCAAGATGTTGCTCTTAGATGTCAAACAACAAAGAGGCAACTGGTGAGACCAGGAGGTAGCTCTGTAATAAGTCAGAGTAAGGAATCATCTGTACAGATGGCAGCGGCAGTGGTAGCCAAAGCACGGAAGAGATCCAGGCCATTAAAAACAAAGAGAAATAGCCCAGGACCTCCAGCAATTAAATCTGGTGGAGGTGATAGTTCCCCAGCAGCCTCTGATTCGGAATCAGCAGGGGTTGCTGAATCTGTTGTAAATACCCCTCTTAGGGACACTCATGAAACTCCTTTCATAAAGGTAAGCTAATGCTGCCAGCTGGTATTTTAATTCTATTACATTAAAAAATATATCATGCCAAAATATTACTAAGTTGCATGAAAACATTCAGATTTGTTGTATATATCTTAAGATGCATACTTGCTGATTTCTTATGAACTGGTGGTAGTATTTCCATTCCATAATTTTTTATTATATGGTTTATAATATCCTAGTAGCATATCCTTGGTAAACAGATAAACATCAACATTGACTCCATATCCTGATTTTATAGGAAAAAAGTCTTATAAACATTTTTAATGCCTATTTTCATACCTGCTGGATAATTACTCTAAAAAAATTCTCCTCGGTCTTCCAGATACATATTTGTGCTTAGTTAATCATTTTTTGTGTATAGTGATTATGTTATCTAAATCCTTTAAATACTTTGTAAAGTTAGATGCCAAACCACATCTGTATGATTATCAGTCGATTAATTTGGTTTATTTCTGTACATTTCTTCCCAATTTTTTATTACTGCCTTATATTTTGAAAGATGGCATATCTGCTCTGTCAGAAATTATTTTTGACAAAATTTTCATTTATTTATAACAAATATGGTATATTTGTCTATTTAGCAGGAGAATTTAACCCCAACACCGCCAGCTAGAACACCACGAACTCTGGCAGTGCCACGCAGCAATAAAAGAGCAAAGAACATATCTCTCTCAAATAATTTAACTCGTACTCAGTTGAAAATTGAAGAAGAAGATGAAGAGGGAGGTGAAGAAGATGGCAGTGGTAGAGGAAATGACTTTTCATCCAATGATTTTGGGAATTTTCAACATACAGAATTTGATAGTCTGGACATGATGAGCCTTCCAATGGATCTTGGAGAGAGCCATGGAATCAGTGTTAGCTTAGATGATATTAAGTATGTGCAAGTTCAGCTTTGCCTGTTATTTTAAGTCAAATTATTTTTTTGGAAGCTTAGTTTCCTGGGTACTGTAGTTTTACTGTAGAATTTTAAGGAAGTTGATCATTTCACATACATAAAAGAAAAATTCAAAAGTCACCTCCTTCAGTAGAATTTCTCAAAAGAATTTTTCTCTTGATTTGTTTAATCCATGAAAGAGAGTTTCATTGGTGGAATTAATTGTTTTTATGCTAACAATGTGAACCAAATCCCAAGAAACTATGGTTCTTAAACAAAACCATTGAACTTGGTTCAATGAGGCAAATTTTTCCAAAAAAATTAAAAATTAAATTATTTTGAATGACTTCTCTTTATCTCTACTCCTTACTTTAAACTACTTAAATTTCTATAAAATCTTCATTCCCACGTGTAATTTATTTTCTAGTTTCATTGTGATTATTTTGTCATTAACTGTGATCTTCTTAAAGACTGAAGAACAGAAACTAGGAAACATTGTTTTTCTTTTCTTGACCATTGAATGATGATTTAATTTCAGGGATAAAGTGTCCTTTAGCTCTTTTATCCCTAACAATTACTTTTACTCTTAGAAGTTATGTATCATAAGCATGCCTATCTGGCACATATAGTTCTTAATCTGAAAATTAGCTGATTAATGCAAATCATGTTTCAGGCATACTCCAGAGTTAATGCAAGAGACGCATGCCTGTTTCTTCTCTCTGATAAGAGATATAATATGCTCAACTCCAGAACATCGTATGGGGATGTCAACAATGGAAGAAAATCTTAGGTCATGGCAAGGAAGCCCTATTTCACCACTCAATGACTGGTATGCTGGAGCTCAGAGTTGGGTACAGCAACTAGGTTCAGCCATTCGTTTTCTACTCGGAGATTCTCCAGGTACAGATTGTTTTAAAATTTGAATTTTGTTTGGCGAGAGAATATATTACGAAATATAAATACCATATTTCACAAGTCCATGTTATTCCTTTCTTTCTTCTGTCAAAGTTAGTAGATTCTCTTACCCATTCAATGATGATACACATCTATATATGTGCTAGTTGCCTACACCCTACTGTTGCTAATTTTGCTCATCTGAGATGTTAGCTCCACAGATTTGACTACTGTTTAGCAGCTGTCTCTAAGTATGGTTTCTGATCTGTTGCTGTGTGTATCATTATCAGTTTCTGTTAACTGTTTATATTTTTTGTACAGATGACTGCTATGCATGTTATGTGTTTGTTTTCATTTAGGTGGAAGCAAATACAAGTGATATTTTACAAAAAAAAACATTTCTGTGATGGGAGAAACTTATTGGTAGAAAAATATCTATTGTTTTTCTAAGATTCTCACATGTAAGAAATGGATTTCGATTTAAGATTTACCATTCATAAACAGATTTAATTTCTAGGAACGGTTGATCATAAACCAGCTTAAAAGTTTTGCTTCTTGTAAAGGTACAGAAACAAAATTTTGTTGGTATCAATGTACCCTTCAATTATTCTTTTACTTGAGCAGATATAATATTTAACTGTGCTAAGTAATATTATCTGTGAACAGTATTGAAATGCAGTAAAATAGCAAAAGGCTTAAATTTCATTGTAATTTTTGATTTAACAAATATTTCAGGATTAGTGCTCAACTTTTTACATTGATAACTGAATCTACTCTCTGTTCCTCTGAAATTTATGGGAGCAATGTATAAATTTCATCATTGCAAGTACGACCTTAAATAGGGAATTAATTTAGAGATATTGAACTCCTTTTTCATCCCTTTCAAATACATAACTTTCAAGGATGGCACAATTAATATAACTATTATAAAAAGCTAATGAGGAAACTATTAGTAAAAGCTGTTTTTGACTAATCTTTGCCTTTTCAAGATGTCTCACACTACCTGCTTTTATGCTGACCTCGCAAAAGTGTAATGAATGTTCAATGAATTCACCTAAGAGATTGGGTCACATAAATCCTTTTGGTAAACCCTTAGTTCTGTTAGATTTATGGATGATGTTACGAAAACTTTGGTGGGAGAAATCTGTAGATTATAAATCACTAGCTGTTTTAACCTCAATGGTTTTGGCCTTTACTTGGTGGTTTGCCATAGCTGAAGAAGCACAATTAGTATGTCTAAGTATTTTAATTATGCTATATCACAAGAGAAAACTCACACACACAAGACCCAGGTTAAGATGCACAGCATCATCATTAGGAAATTAAGATGATGCTAAGCATCGAAATCTGGGTCATGTGTGTGTTTTCTTGTGGTATAGTTTAATATTCAGTCCAACAAACTTCATTTCTTCCATTAGTGGTTTTGTCTAGTCTTTTGGGACTAATATCCCAAAACCGATACTTTTCTGGCCAGTACATATGGTCACCTTACTTATACATCTAGCAGTGAGTAATGCATCAGTATTGTTTAATTACAGAAATACAACCTGAAGATTTTGTGCCATATTTAGAATACAAATCTCAGGCCAAGGTGTATCAGTGGATAGGAGCTGGACGTGATTCAGACTCTCATCTAATGCCTTTGTGTCAGCATTGGTTGGATCGAAGGGATGAAGCTTCTCAAGCTCAGAACAGGAATGTTGCTGCATTGGCTGAGAGAGAAGACAGTTCAGGAGCTCTAGCTAATGTTAGCAGTGCAATTGATGATGGAGATGAAGGTCCTGTGTCACCACCACCTCCTAGGTGTCCCACTACCTGGACAGTAAGGCCCAGCACTGAAGCAGAACGCCAAGCCTACAGAGAACAAGTGAGAATTATTCTACATATCTATGAAATCCTTTTAATTGTGATTTATCTGATCTTTTAATAGTATTTTTATCTTCTCCTGAGTTTTTGTGGGTCATTAAAAGTAAAATTAATGTATGATCTGTAATCTGTTTTAAAAGGCTATTGATATTTTTTATATCTAAGGTGGCCATACTATCTAAGGTTAGGTATATGGGTAAAGCTAGGTAGGCTATGTTTTACGGAGCAGTGATTTTATCTTAGAATCCCAAATCAGATCCATCCTAATATCAAAAGTAGCAGGCAAAATAAAAAGCAGTGAGTTTTATATTTCTATGGAAATAAGAACATAAATATATAAAATCAATAATCTAGTAGAAAAGGTAAAGCTGTTATCATAATGAATCTATGAATGAAACATCCATTGTTTATGATTCACATTTTCAGTTTCTTAACTATTAGTTGTTCTATAGTAGTCCCCCTGCTTAGTTAAAAAAATGTTGAGTTATGAAGTTTGTTGATAATTTTAAAATATGACTATAAAAGGCATTACCAATGACTTACTTGAATTATAATGTGATATAGGTTGAAATAAATATGTGTGTAGTTGATGTGGTGGAAAGGCATAATGTATAGTAATAGAAAACCTAATACAAATTTTTCTAAAGGTTGTTTGATGTCCAGCCAGTTTTGCAAAGATGCTTGGATCTTCAAATACATACAAAATATTCAAAAATATAAAGGGTGGAGGGGATGGGAGGGAGACCCTGCATTGCTGCTTCTTGAGTTTGTTTTCTATGGTGTTCAATTTCTAAATATGTTTCATCTGAAATTATAAAAATCTTTTAAAAAAGTGCTAATTGTGAGATTTGTTCGCAGTCAGAACTGTTAACTTATAACCCTATGTGCTGGACACTGCATTGGTTGAAAACCTTTCATGTCTGCATCTTTATAATTACGTTTAAGTCTAAATGATGCAGGCTGTTGACATTTTGATGAATATAAATATTGTTATTTATGTGAATTATATTTTATACATATGAAAGAAATATGATCTTAGTGAGTTGAAATTGGGACAGGAAAAAAGAACTATTTGGATTGTGGTAGAGAGGGAAAGTCAAGATAAGATCAAGTTCTTAGAAAAGCTTAACTTTTCTATTTGTGTTAATTTCTTTTGAATTAAAAGGCTACATTGATGTGTTAACTTTTAAATATCCTAAGAGAGTTCATCAGCTGGTTGAATAATGGAAATGTCATAGTTCAGTTTCATAGTAAGGCTATCCAAATAGTTAATTATTTAAAGATAATGTATTTTGATATATCTAGTCTCTAGGTTAATTTTAATTTAAAATTGCTTTACTTGTGATATTTTTGTTGGGCTTAGTAATCTGGGCACTTATGAAAGATCATTTTTGGATGCTAAAGTTATGATCAGATAATGCACAAGTCTTTCTATCAGGCATTGATATTGAGTACAAAAGCCATATATGGGATAGAAAATCTTGGAACAATGAAGGCATAGTTTCTGTTTTGAATAAATTTTAAATAGGAAGGATCAATAATGAGTGTATCTTTAAGTGAAAACATTTGTGCTCTGAGAAAGTGACCTACATCTGAAGTTCATTTTCATGAAAATGTCCTGGAAGGTTTGAAAACTTTGCCTGATAATCTTAGGCAATCTTGATTCATGTATATGTTGCCAATGGTTCTAAAATTTATTTATTGTTTACATTATTCTTATTAATTGCATGCATATCTCTTTTTAGGAACTTCTTCGTTATGAAAATCCTCACAAGGCTTTCACATTCCGAATGCATGGCTATGAATCTGTTGTGGGCCCTGTGAAGGGAGCTTATTCTCAAGGAGGACCAGTCAATAAACCAAGGGGTCACTCATTGTTAGTCGCAGACAGGCCTAATTTTGTCACAATTCTTTCGTTAGGTGAGAGCATTCTTCTTCATTTATTTTATTTCATATAAATGCAACAATCTACTTTTCCATTCATAAATCAATGTCATCTGCCTATGTACTTTTATTCCTCTGTTACTCATAACTTCTATTTCATTGCAATAGTGCGTGATGCTACAGCAAGGCTACCAAATGGAGAAGGAACACGTTCTGAGGTTTGTGAGCTCCTCCGTGACTCCCAGTTCTTAGCACCTGTGGGACATCAAGAAAGTTACCTGCAATCAGTAGTTAGTGGTGCATTAGATAGATTACATTATGATCCTGATCCATGTGTTAGGTACGATACAAAACGTAAAATGTGGATTTATCTTCATCGTGGACGGTCTGAAGAAGAATTTGGTGAGTAAATGCATCATATTTTGATTGAATTCAGCTATTGTTCAAATGCAGTTATTTATTAGGTTGCGCATAGTTGATTTAAGGAATTCTCTTTGGGATTTCTCTTCAGTTGACCCTTCTATCAATGAAAGAGTTTGTCTCTTTGATTTTAAGTTTCTTGGGTATATATTTTGCTCTATGTAGTTTTCAAGTTTATAATTCATTAGCCTTATTTGAGAAATTTTAAAGCAGTATTCAATTTAAAAAAGTGATAATTTTACTGTATTTAAAGTCTCTCTTTATAATGCACAATATTGCAGCAATTTCTTTTAGTATGTTATTTTGAAAAATTGTCTCCAACTTCTGAATTTTTCATGTAATTATCAGAAAGCTTTTATTCTCTAGAAACATATCTAGGATGTTTTTTCCTTCATGTTGGATTGATGTAGCCGTAATATTTATGTTTGGGTAATGAATTGGGAGGAAATGGTGTATCGCTGCTGATCAGAGTTTGTTTGCTATTCCAAAAGCTTTAACTTCAGATTTATTTATGATGGAGAAGCAAATTGGTTTATTTTACAATGGGATAATTTTTATCATCCATTCTTATCTCATGTTAAACCTCAGAATACTATTTTCCCATTTCTAATCTTTTTCATCTTTGATATTTTGTTTTTATAACTGTATATTTGTTGAATATATTTTGAAAATACTATTACTTCAATCATTACAGAGAAACTTCATCAGCAGCAGTGTTTTATGACCAAAACAAAGAAATCGTCTACTCCCAGGAAACCAAGTCGCAGTAAGCAAAAAGATACTCAAAAGGAAGCTACAGAAGCTCTTATCAAAACTGAAGTTTCTGCTGCAGTGCAGTCAGTTGCTTCAAGTATAGTCACATCTACAACACCTGGACTTTCACAAACTACAGTGCCTCCAATTAGAGCACCAGCAATCCCTGCATCATCAAAGATCTCACGAACCTTTTCCCTGACAGGTTCATCTGTTCACAATCTACAGGTCTCTACTGCATCAGGGCTTCAAACCATTCAGGTAAGTAATATATTTCTTGGATTGTGTGTCATTTATTAATTTTTTTATGTTCAAAGTTTGAAGAAATGGGGATGTTGCTCGGTAAAATGATAGTATTTCTTTATAAAAATGGTAGTTGCTTTTAAGAGGTAATATGAACTGAAATTTTACTAAATTTGATCGAGGTATTCCATTTTTAGATGGCATTCCATTCCATCATTTAGATCACACTATTGTACAAGTTATTATATATGCTCTGTTACTATAAATTATATTGCTTGTAACCAGTATTTCATCATGTGTATTTATGTCTTAAAGAAATGTTTGTATCAATGAATGGATGGATTTAAGTTAAAACCCCAGAAAGCAAAGTGGGTGGTGGGTAAGAGGACACCTTAAGTAAATGTGGTGCTGGATTCAGTCGCTAGTGGAGACTGCAGTATCATTAAAATAATACCTGATTAAATATGTAGCAAATCTATTATGATCTAGAAAGGGCTAAGGTTGTGCATGACTACTTTCCAATTTTCATTCAGGGTAAGTCTTTCTTTTTTTTCCCTGTGAACACAGAAGTTGGGATCAATGAGAGGAAGAGGTTCCTTTCCTTTTTGAACTCTGATTAGTTGGCATTGATTCTTGCTACTATACTTTTAGCTTTGCATTGGAGAGTGAAGTGCTTAGAGTGAATTAATATATAGATGAAAAATTTGAATAGGTAAAATTTTAAGAGAGAATATAATAAACTGTTATTGTAGCTCTACATTAATATCAATAAAATGAGTGATATTTGTCTCTCTCACAGGGGCTAGTTTAGTTTATACTGCAAAAATCAACCCTGTAAAACGATGATATATAATAGAAAGTCAATCTAGATTGAGAAAATTCTAAATACCAGGAGAATAAGAACTTACAGTTTCTTGGTCATGAACATTGAAAGACCAATAACATTTTGCTTCTGTTGAAGGCTTCTATTGCAGTGTCATATTTTGTCTGCTTATATTTGTCCTCATTTGTTATAATCTGCCCTTTTATTGACATTCTATCATGTTTATAACATTCTACATTTGTCTGAAGAAGCTTGCAAATATTTAGTATAGGTTCACTGCTATCAATTTTTCTTTGCGTAATGATTAAGAAGGATATAAAATTTTGAGGTATGTAATGGTAAAATAACAAAACACATTGCCACAACATGAGCATGATTTAAATAATATATGAGAAAGATAAAGATTAGGTATCATGTAAGATTTATATGAATCCTAGATAAGGTTTGTTAGGAAGTACTGTAACTTATTTATGTCCTGTTTTCATGTGAAATTATGGTAATACATATAAAACAATACATCCAAAAATTATCTTATTATGAGAAATGTCAAGGAAATCATACCTATTGTTTACATTTGAATGTAACTAAGTAAGAAACACTTGTGTATTGATAAATAATTAACAATCCTCATTTATAAAATTTTACAACTCAGTTTTAATTTCTGCTTGAAATAGGTAACCACCACTGGTGCTCCAGGTTCTTCACCTCCTTTGAGTGGTGCCACTTCCTTGCTAGCAACATCTTTGGGCCAAACAGTGAAAGCTGTTGCAGCTGCTGCTGTTAGGGCAGGTGGAGGTCAGAATATATCCACTGGACATCTAGTTGCACGGAAGGGTGGTTCAATTGTTACTACTAGTGGAGCCAGTGGTATTGCTCCTGGTACTACTGCCAGAGTAGTTGTTTCAGCAGAGGTATGTTGTATAGTATTTCTTATTTTCTGAAAACAGGCTAATAACTTAGAATTTCTTTCATATTTCCATTTCAATGGTGCTTTCCAGTGTGATATTTCTTAGAAAGTAGAGATAAGTGTTTATTCGTATGTTAGGAGATGTTTCTATGTCTTAAAATTAGCATCACTGGAGTACTTTGATGGTTTGGATGATAATTTTATTCAGGTAACATTAAGAAAATAGGTATTTTTATCAATTTTCAGTAATTGTGATTTAGGAAATAATATAAGTTGCCTTAAAATAGGAGTCTAGTTATTTTTTAATCATGGTTTGATCCCTGTGAAGATTGTATTATTAGATCAGTTTTCCAATTTCGTAAGTTTATTGATTTATTCCTGCCATAAAACGATAATAAAACTGATTTAACTACTGAAAAGTAATAGTAATATCTTATGGTTGTTAAAGAAACCTTGTCTTAAACTTCCTTATTAAGTAACAGATGATAGACGTGAATACAATTCTGTGATGATTTTTTGGTATCTCCAAAAATGCAGTCACCCAATTTGACTTGTGATCACTGGAATGTTACCCAACACGTATATGATATTGAATTAAATTTTGTTTCCGAGAATGTTACTTAAATTTCTTCTGTATTCTGAAGAACTTCATACAGCAAGATAATGTTTTAAATTATGAATATTTAGAAAAACTTTTATATTTAAATGGGATTATATGCACATAAAAAGGCCATATAATTCATGTACATGACTTACATGATGTACATCTTACAAATCATGTAAGAAAGTTTTTAATGCACATTATTTTTATTTGCCCATAAACTGGCAAAAACTCACCAGAAACTGATATTCTAGATAATGAATCATTTCATAACACTTAAACCTTGCATGATTGTAGGATTTTCATGCATTATTATTTGCTTTCTTAATTTAAGTTAGTATAACTATGTTCTGTCAAGGTAGCAGAGAAGTTAAATTCTTAAAGAAATATTGAAACTTGGGAGTTAATCATGAATGTCACTTATTTGATTTTCATGTAGCCTAAATTATCATCATAACCTAAAATATCTCAAAATATTTTAATTTTATGCAACACATCATTACCAATATTATTATAAATATTCAAATTAAATTGACTCCATAAGCTGTCAGATGTAAAGATAATAAAAATAAAACTTATCTTTGGTGTGGTTCTCTGTTGCTTTTGGTATAGTCCAATGTTGCAGGGAAGCACACACGTATTAAGGTACTATATACGCATTTCGAGAACTATGTTCTCATCTTTGGTAGTTTGAATATTATGTGTGTTTGTCACACGGTATTTAAATCTGGATTTCTTGTGGTGTGACGTAGTAGTGTTTTTATGTTTTATTTTTATTATCTTTACATCTGACGGCTTAAGGAGTCAATTTAATTTGAATATTATTCTAACAGCCGTGTCTCTTTCTTTCTTTCTTTCCATACATCATTACCACTTCAGTTGCAATAATTGACATATTAGTTCGAAATGGTTCTTCAGCTTTTCCTCTTCCAAAACATCCAATTTTGGATTATTATATAAAAAACTGGAGGTAGAAGCTCTTTGTCTAAATTGCTCAAACATTTCTTTCACATATCTTGATCTGTGATTGATAGAAAAAATCTTCAAAGTAATTGATTTTTCTATCTTGCAAATATGAATCCTTGCCTATGGAATCATTTCTGTAAACATTATTTAGCTTTCAGTTCTGCCAATGGCAATAGAATTTGAAAATTAAACACTGTTAAGATTTTTCTTTTTAACTGATAACTAGTCCAGCTCATCAAATTTGTTAATTTACAAGTAATTAAAACAAAACCTTTAATCAACTTAAGATAAATGTAAGATTAATTGCAATGTTAATTTTGTTATAATTTTTGTAATTTGGTTCTTCCATCCACCATTCTATCTATTATTTTTATACATTATGGTTAGGGTAATGTGTATAAGGTTATGGAACCAATGGGGTGGTGGCTCAAAATAATTTTCAAATCACTGTTTTGGAGGGATGAATTTGTGCTTCCAAAAGTTCATGCCTGGAGTGAATAATTTGTTAACTTTACCATAATCTTATTACTCATTTGACTATTTTAAATCAATTTAATTTCAAAAATATTATGTTGGTGTTAAATGCAGCAAATAAATATAAATTGTAAATAATATTTGTGAACAGGTGGCTAAGGAATTGAGAGCCAATTCAGCAGGTGAACTGATAGCAGCTATCACATCATCTTCTGTTTCTAATGCAACAAATGCAGTACCTGCTACTTCCTTAGTCCTTCAGACGACTCCATCTAATACTCGCACAGCCTCTTCTGCCTCATTGCAGGGAGCTAAAACTGTTATGCCTTCCGTAGTATCTAATGCACAAATTGTCTCACAGGTAAGATTTAATTTCTCTATTCTGACTCATGACATCATATGATACATTGATTTTAATTGACATTGTCGAGGTAGTATTTTATTGAGTTATTTATGGAGTTTGATGTTCATATTTAGGTACAGTTAGTTGGATCAAGAAGTCCTCAAACAAGTTCTCCAAAGTCTGTAGTTGCAGGAAAATCTGTTATGACACCAGCTGTTTCTGGAGTAAAACTTATCAACACTCAACCATCTACTGGTGAATAGTAAATTTATATAAAACCTTCCTGTTAATGGCTTCAGTTTTATGAATATATTTCTATTTTGTCTTTAAAGGCTTTTTCAAAGATTGAAGTCAGCAAGTGTCTTATTGGTGTTAACTGACTGGTATGATTTCAATAAAGGTTTCCTACAAAAATATCAAAATTTTCAATAGTAATTAATCATTGAAAATTAGTGGTAACAAGTGCAATTAAGTAAAAAAATCTAGAAGTATTTACCTCCAGATTTCAATATTTGAAACAATTCTGTTTCATTTTGAACTAATTCCAATGCTTCTGTAATTGTGTTATCATTCTTTAAATTGCTTAGTTCTATAACATTCTTTTTTTTACCCTCTTAAAATTCAGTCAGAATTATCATTATAATAAATTCTTATCTCAGCTTTTGATTATACTGATGTGATAGACCACCAGGAGAAACTTATGGTATTCATCACTTACTGTCAAATAAAAGATTTCCATTATTTTTTGTATCAGCCAACTGTTGAGTTTAAAAATAACTTCTTGTTCATTTCAGTCAAGGCTATTGCATCAGGCCCTTCGGGGACCCCTCTTCATGGTGCTGCTCAAGCAATCTTTATAAAGGGTGCAGATGGACTTCCAGGAACCGGCTCTGCTCAGCAAAGGTTATCTGTAGGAGTGTCTGCTGCTAAAGCTCAACAACCAGTGGCTGTAGGATCTCAACCTGGTCAGCAGGCCCAGGGGAAGCAGCAAGTTGTGACTAAAGTTTTGACAAATGCTCAAGGACAGGTTATATCAATGGAAAGTCTTCTTGCTCATCAGAAACACAGTGGCACTCTTGGTCAAGGTTAGTCTTCTACTGAAATTCATAAGTTATTCAGTTTACTGGTATGCTAAAGTTGCCTGAATTCTGCATTAGATCCGTTTACCTGTGCCACATTTTCATTCTTTTAGTCTCACAAACTGGTTATAGGTATGTGGCTTACTATCCTTAATTCATGAGTACTTACCTAGCATTTGTCTTTTATTTTCTACTGGAAAATATTAAAATTTTAAGTTTACATATGAGATGCGGCTTTGTAATCATCAGTATCTATGATTTCTTTATTTGAAAGATCTAAATACCGTATTTTTGTGTAAAAATAAGGCATACCGGGGCCACCAGATAGCCATATGGTTTTGTGTTCAGCTTTGGTGAAAGTTCGTTTTATGTTCGGTCCCCAGTGGGGGCTCTGAGTAAAATGTCCTTAGCTGTCATGCACTTTTAAGATTACTACTACTATTATAAGGGATGCTTAGTAATGTGCTTTAAAAAAGTATTACTGTGACAAGATAACTCACATTTCAGAAAGACACAAAAATTATTTCATGATATTAACTCTATAAATCAGTGCTTCCCAAAGTGGGCGCTACTGCCCCCTGGTGGGCGCTGCAGCGATCCAAGGGGGCAGTGATGGCCACAGGTGCATTTGGAATGACTTGTGAAAACATAACTCAATTAACTTAATTCAGCATTAAGAGGCCAACCGCAGAAACGTTCTTTTACCATTTAATTTAAGCTTAAGAATTTAAACCGTAAATGTAAAACCTAATTTCACCGTTAAATTGATTTAAAACTGCAGCATGGAAGCATTTTTACACGCGTAAATGCACGGGCGTTCATAATTTCAAACTTCAATGTTTCTAGTTTACACCTTTCTTTACTATATTTTACGAAAAAGGTAGAAACGAAAAAAAGGTAGAAAAAAAATTAATTTCCAGGGGGGTGCTGAGTAATATTTTGTCTGGAAAGGGAGCAGTAGGCCAAATAAGTTTGGGAACCACTGCTATAAATTCTTGATTATGATTATAAAACACTCCGCAAAACTCATCTTGAAAATTATTTTTGTATGAAAAAATTAATGAGGAAATAAACCAATATTAAATGGCACAAGAGGTATTTCAAGGATTTTTCTGAAACCCTTACTTGTTCCAATTATAAATTATACAAAGTAATTTAAAGTGTTTTTTCTATTTTTTGCATTGATAATATGTGTATTATCTACCAGAATATATGATAATTTTATACCTTAACTTAAAACCAAGGTATCCAAATAAATGAAGTGAAATTTCCCTATAGAATGCTAATGCTTTTTCGGTTTATTTAATTAAAGAAAACAGAACCATTTGATTATTCCACAAACTTAAATATCAGACTGAAGTTAAATCCTCGTTGGGATATATAAAACTGATGGAGGTTTACTCAAGCCAAAATATCTTGCATATTGAGCCTTAGCCAAGCCTAGCCCACCCTTTTCATAGGGGAACAAATGCTTGGTCCTGCCTGGTTGATTGCATCATATTTAGAGGCCAGAACTCAACTTTTTTTCCAAATCAGTTCAGCTTTGGCCTGAACAGTCTGTAGATTATTATGCATTTAAACCACTGGTCTTTATGAATGCATTCCATTAATGAAATTAATTGTCTTAATTAAAAGATTTGAAATACTATTTCTAACTTTGTGAACATTAAAAAAGAGAACCAAGAAAATGAGAACTGCTATAATGGTGAAAGGCAAAAACTCATAAAAATGTCTGAATTAGAAGTGTTATTTCCTGTCCATGTCATGAAAATTTTAAAATTGTTATAAGATGTAAACATATCAGACATCAAAACATCAAACGAACAAAGGCAAGTAGTGTCAATTAGGAAATAGGAATTAGGTAATTAGGAATGTTCCAATTAGGCTAGATGTTATATATTCAGTATAACACAGAATAAATCCTATGAGGTCCAATCATAGCCCAAGCCTGGTCCAAACTCTTACCTTTAGTATATCAGCCCCATTGGGTAAAGACCAAGGGATTGGCCCAACTTGGATGGGAAAATTTTATTTAATTATTGTATTTAATTTAAAAATTTTATGTTCATGGCTTCAAATTTTGTTTAATGTTTTTTCTTAGAGAACTTTTCTGGAAAAGTTTGTGTGTAGCTCATCGTGGAAGAAATTCTGTATGAAATGGGTCAGTGCATGAACTGAGGTGTGCTTATATTAAAATAATTTAGATCATTAATCTTATTTTCAGGAACGACAGTTAGGGTTGCAGCTGGTGGAAAGCCTGGTCAGGCCAGTCTGATCCAGCTTCCAAGTGGTACTCCTGGAGGTGTATCTCATTTTGCTGTAGTTACTCAAGGAAGTCTTATTTCGGTTGCTGGACAACCTAGAGTTTTGCAGGCTGCTCATTTAACTGCCACTCCTCAGGTAGTGGCACATGCATCAACAGTAGCAGGGCAGGTGGGTTTCTTAAATTAATTTATATTGTATAATTAACCTAATTTTATGTAACGCTATGATTTTTTTATTTTTTCAGTTTCTCATCATAGGCTCATTTTTTCCTTTTAAATATATAATGATAAATTAGTGAAAGGTTTTATCATGAAAAAATATAAATATTGTATTGATGTAATAATAATTATAATTAATCATCATTATATTCTTTAGCTATTTCTGTCTCAAACTTTCTAATGAGTTATACCAGATAAATTTGGTGAGGAAATTAATAAATAGGGCCCCCAGATAGCCATGAGAGTAACGTTTTTGACTTCAATGAAAGTGATCATGGGTTCAGTTCCCAGTGAGAGCTCATGTGCAAAATTACCTTAGATGTTGAAACGTCATTCAAATTACTACTACTGCTAATTAGGAAAATTTCATGGTCTTAATCCTCTAATATCTTTATAGATAATGTGTATATAATTGTTCTATTTCTTAACTGTATTGGAATTTCATATCAGTTATTGTCAGTTCTTGAAAGAATTCAATCTTATATATTTATGTTATCTTAAAGATTTGTCCCTTATGGTAACTTAAAGTAACATATCACTTCATGTCTATATAGCATTAGCATGTAAATTCTTTAGCTATATTTGAAATCATTTGCAAATAATTCAGCAACTATTATTTTATTTCTGAAGTTTTTGTGGGAAGGCATTCACTGTACATTTTTTTCTTTGCATGAGTTATCTTTCACATTGTGGTTTCACTAAGTCATCATACAAATAACTTTAGTTATCTATGATAATGATAGTTTTTAATGATATTTTAAATTATGTTGTCATTTTTTTCTCCAGCCTGCAACTATGACTGGCATAGCCGCAACATCACAGGCAATTGCCAAACTAGCAGCTGGCAAACCCATTGTTGCTGGTACAGGGACCACCAATTTAAGAATGGTTAGCCCAGGAACTGCTACAGCAAGTGGGCTCAATTTAGCTCATATTGGTGGAAAACCATTAATTCTTGCCAGTAAGGCCCAGACTTCCCAAATTCAAGGAGCTACCACTGCTGGACAGGTAGTTATTTTCATACAGAGGTACAGGACTTAACGGAAAGTAAGGTCCTGATTAGACACAGACAGACAGCCAATCTCTCCCATGAAGGCATATTGTCTGCTTCTGGTCCTAAATGGGCTTTACCCACTTGAACTCTCTTTATTTAATTTTTAAGTTATTAAAATATTGTTTCTAAATAATATTTGATAAGTAATTAAATACTATGTTGCACTTTAAAAATATCCTAGCCCCTAAGTGTCTCAGAAGTCCAGAAAAACCAGTCCCCTCCTAGGGTCACTGAACAGAACACTACAACAAGGCAAACAAACTTCCTTCTCTCTGATTCAAATTTTAATGTTGTTGGCTCAACTGGCTCATCTCTTCTTAAAACAATGTTTTTGAACATGTTACTGTGTCTTCTCTCCACATAATTTTAAAATTCTCTGAGGGAGCATCATTCAGTCGTATCATTAATTTTTTTGTCAAAATCGTGTTCATCTCTTTTAATTATATAATCCCTAGTACCTGGAAAAAATCCTTTGGACTTGCGAGTTTTGGTGATTTAACAATTTTTTAAATTAGATTTTTCTCAAACTTGTCCTTGTCAAAATTCTTTTTACTATAGTATAACCAGGCAAGACATGTGTATGTTAAAATATATATCGAACCATTGTTTGGTAAAGCATAATTTTCATCTTTATCCTAATCTTACTATTAAAAATAAAATCATATTAAACACGGGAGCCGCTGCATTGGCTTTAGTCAGGATGTTCTTAATATGCTCTCTCCATGATAACTTTGAGTCTAAAATATCTCCTAAAAACTTTTGCTTATCAGTTTCTGGAATAAGATTTCTGCCCCGTCATAAGTTGGACGAGTCAATATGTTTGAAGGTTCCTTTAAAGACCATCCTGGTGCATTTGGCTGGATGGATTTGTATCCTCAAAGGAAACTTGCAGATTATTGAAAGGACACTTCCCATGGAATGAATGTTCCTAGACAAACTTTTAGAGATCATTATGCGTAAGAATTGCAAATGGTTATCTAAAATATTGTGCAGTTTTTGACTTGTGTTTGTATTGAATAAAATGGGGACATAAGTCATATTGTTACTGCTATTATTTTTCATATCCCATAATATCAGTATCAGAAGAACTTTCAATGCAAATTGTCTCAAAAATGTTTTGAAAATGTTTATTCCTATTCAGAGCTGTCTGTAAAAGTAGTAGGGTAGTGTCAAATTGTTAATTTTTGTTTCTTTTGATATTGTCTTATTTTGAATTAAAAATAACTGGTATCCCATTCCTTGGTTTTGGCATGGTTATCATGCTTTATTACTAACACCAAGGTTCTGAGTGAGTATACAAGCTAAGTTGGGCAATGATGATAGTATGTCATATGCATATGTGGATGTAGTCCATTGTCACCCTTCA
This sequence comes from Ladona fulva, assembly GCA_000376725.2. Classification (NCBI taxonomy): domain Eukaryota; kingdom Metazoa; phylum Arthropoda; class Insecta; order Odonata; family Libellulidae; genus Ladona; species Ladona fulva. Next base: position 647,404 of record KZ308451.1, read on the forward strand.
ACTGTGATGGTTCAGTCATTGCTTGGGAAGGATTGTGAAATAAAGTAATAGTAAAGTCTTAAGTCTAAAATGCACCAGCCCTCTGAAGCCAGCCATGCAGTATTTGCAGTAGGTGACATGTGGTCAACAAGATGACTCCCACATCATCTTTTTGGCTCTTCTAAAACTTTTGGACCTGCTATCTATCAATTCATATATATTTCCAAGTTTGTTTCTGGGTAAACATCCTCTGGGAATCAACCCCGGGACCACTTTCCACTTGGCTATCCAAGTTGATGGCGAAGAATTAAACTTTTGTCTGATATCAGTGTTTTATTCTTGATTGATGATTTGTTTTCCCTAATGGTTTTTAACTGCAGGGAAATTCATATAAATTATCCTCTTCCCCGAAATATGAATTAGTTAATTTTATTAGTTATTTTTATAATTTTATATATTTTTTATCTTGAATGTAGTTATTCATTAATAAATTTCTTTACTAACCATCAATTCATTTATTTCAGAATATGATATTGACTTCCCAGTCTTTGCGTGCCCAAGGAGGGACATTAGTGTTACAGCAAGGTGCAACTCAGCAGATATTATTACCACCTGGATTCTCTGGAGGGACATTGAATATTAAAACACTTCAAGGTCTTCAAGGGCTTAAAGTGATACCCATAGCTCAAGCAGGGAAAGGTAATATCCATCACCAACCTTAAATTGGAATTTGATAATACTCTTGCAGAGATATCTGTCTCTATATGAGATGTCTGATTAAGGTGTAAAATTTCATTTTTAACTATTTTTTAAATAAAAAATAATATATCCTTATTGTCAAAACCCATGTTTCCCATTTCCTAGCAGCATTGTAAGGGGTAACTTCTTGTCATTGAGTGCTATAAAGCAGCCCCATTGGCTTTTCTATACCTGTGGCTCCTAACTTTTATGATCATAAGTCTCACTTTCCATCTCAAAATAGCCAAGTCCTTTAAAAGAAAAGGTAAAAAAATTGTTACTTTTTAAAATTTTAATTCTTAGGAAATTGGTTAGGTGATGAATTGCAATGAAACTCTTGCATGATTTGTTAGTGGTGAAGCAATATATTTTAAGGATAAATTGTGAAAATGAATAAAACAAAATGACATCAACCTACTGCTGTCCCACCTAATAGCCTTAGAAGTCCCACCAGTGGTACACATCTCACTGGTTGGGAAACACTGCTCTAGACCAATTACAATTCATTCAGGTAGGATTCATTACAATTCAGTCAGATAGCTTCAAAAATCTTTTATACTAATGGGCCTACATCCATTTTTAACATGCCTTATTTTCCATTTATCTATTGAGAAAATTTAGAGGAGTAAACAAACTCAGCTACAACGATTGTTATGGCGATACTGTTTGAAAGATGCAAAATTTGGTACTGCTATGTTATACCCTGTCTTTTCGGTCTTCTCTAAATCTAACGAGGGTTTGGTTGGTTGACTTACAATTCCAAATACATAAACAAGTTCAAGAAACAGTGGAAGGAAAATGAAAAACCACCTAACCCAACCAGCCCAACCCATTAACCCAATACTTCTGATTTCAACAGACAGGAGGAGTAGAATACAAGAGAACCCAAAATTTAATGTAATTTTGAGAACTTTATATAGGTGTAAAAAAGCATAAACTATAAGCAATGCTCTATGTAAGAATCAGAAATCAATTCTCTATATAATCCTCCATAATTATAAAAATCCTTATCATTATCTTGTAAGCTCATTCTTTTTTATCTATATTTCCTAGAGGAATAAGCTATGTTGATAATAAAAACTAACTTCTTGTGATTTACTGATGTAGAACTGTCTAAATGGCTGTGTCAATTTTAGATGATTCATAGGGTAAAAATTTTATTTTATCTGCAGGATGTTGATATTTAATATTTTGCAAACCTGTGACCTCTCATAGTTAATTTCTTCAACTTTAGGGTAGTATACAGGCATTTGTTCTTGTAAACCCATATCTATCGTTTGTATTTAGATAACTGCACGATAACCTTATCATATATGTGTATTGCCAAAGTATTTGTTTATTCTGATTGCATATTTTAGTTATACCTCACCCTGTGAGAATAATTTCTTAAACAAATTTTGCTCCTCAAATTGTATTTCAAACCTAGTACCTTGTCAAATGTTAAGAAATATTGCCTTTTCATCAACAGATACTTAACTAAAATCATTCCCACTCTAAAATAGAGGTAGAGAAGTTGAATTCAAGTAGACTGAAGATGAATAGGAGATGAAGAAAGGATAATCGAGTATTACCTACTGTTAACTCACATCTCTTGACTACAGCATTTATTAGATACTTTATCCTAATCTAATGAAGGAACGGCATGGAGAAATGTTCTGGAGGGATAGCTCAATGGATAGAGCAACCGACCGGCAATTGGGAGACCCGGGTTCGAGTCCCGGTTCCGTCAGACTTTTTTCATGTCCGTTTCTCCTTGGGAATTTTCCGAGATGCACGACTTTATCGTGCCAAGTCATCTAACCCATTTCCTTGTTCATCATATGACGTTATCTCTAGAAGTAATTCCTCTGCAAAAAAATCAACCAATCATATCTTTGCTAACTTGCATTTTCCTCCATGAACTGATCAAATTCAAACACCTCTCTACTTGCATATTTGAAAATAGTTCTTCATTCTAAGCTTCCATAAAATATATTTTGGAAATGTTTTTGTGTTACAGGTCGTCAGCAAGTTTACGCTAGAATAATTGGTCCACCTGGAGGCTTAGCTGGTAGACCTGGAGCAACTGTCACTGGAGCTAGTTTAGTGCAAGGAACTACAGTAGCTGTTCAAGGGACATCTGCTACTACTGCAGTGACCAGTTTAGCAGAGAGTGTCCTTGTGTCATCATCTCCTGGAACAAATGTGCAAGCAACATCAGCATCCACCACAAGATCTCAGCTATCATCAGATCATCAACAGGAGTGATTCAGTGCAGGTTGACCTAGTACCTTAGATGCAGCCAATTAATTTATTTTATATAGCTCATTGTTATGCCTACTCACTCAAATTGTTGTTATGTAAGATTCCAGAGAGGAAAAGAGTAGTTTTATCAAAAAAGGAAAGTTAATTATTTATATTCATTTTGGAAACCAGAATGGAGATACAAATGAACTATATTTTGCATTTAAGAAGATTCTTTTGGTACTTGTCTTCCATTTCATTTCAGTTTGGTATATGTTGCTGCAAAGTAGGTAGATATAGTATACTACTGTATCCATAAAGTACACGTCATTGTAGCATACCAAAAATGTTTCCTCTTTCTAAGAGCTGTCTCTTTTATACATATTAGTATTATTCTTTTCAATTCGGTTGGAGAGAACATTTCATATTTGGTGTCCTTATTAAACTGGATTCTTTGTACATAACTATTTCCCTGGGTTTCTGTTTTGTATTTAATTATGAACATTACTTAGAGCTACTCAGATGTAGATGAGATGTTTATTTGCTGTGTTATATTTATAGCACTCTCGTAATATTTAACTTTTTAAAGATAAATCTGTGTTCTTAGATGATACATTGCTAAACTACTTAATTTTTGTCATTTTAACCATAATCAGGTTGTATTAACATCTATAATTAAATTAATATCTGAAATTTATAGGTACACTAGCATTTTTGTGTATCTTTCTGTTTTGTTTTTTTCATTAGTTTTAAATAAAAGTTTAACTTTTGTTGAACCTGATCAATGAAATTATGCAAATACCTGGAAGTAATTCACAAAAGTTCCTACCTGAAAGTAATTATTATAAAAAATAAAGGATCTTATCTTCTTAAAAAGAGACAATACCTTAAAGTTGTTGGATAAGAAATTTTGCAGGAGATATTTCTCTCAAGTGAGCTATATCCCGTACATTAATTTATGTCACATGAAAGATATTGAAAAAATATGTTGGTAATTTGATTTATCACTCTGAATCATCATTTTTTTGCTTTTAACGTGAATTATATCGATTGTAGGCTGATTATTTTATATGCACAAATCTGGTTTCTATGAAATTAGTATTTACTTTCATATATATCAAACTGTATTGCAGTTTCACTCTATTGCAAAATATGCTCATATTTTATCATAACTGTTCAGCTTTGGTTCATGGTTTCCATAACTTGAATTCTTTGCAAACCATTTCCCTATCAGTTATAAGTAATTGCTAAACTGTTTTTATTTTGAGTTCATAAATTTTCCTTGAAGCGAAAGAATGATTCTTTTTTCAAATTATTATAAAAACATCACATATTTGGACAAACATACTTTAGTGATATGCATTTGATTATGCTATCATAATGCTATTTTGTATATCACAGCAGTACCTACTGTCATTTTAATCTATTTTACCCGCCCATTGATTTTTGACTTGTAATTGTCTTATGGTAGGTAAGACATCACATTTTTTTTGGATCTTTTGACACTCTTCTTTAATCTCTGGTTTTCATAATACCTGATGTGCATGAAAGTGCAAGTTCAAAAGAGTTAAAATTTGTATACTCCAGTCTTTGTTGGGAGTCATTTGTATATATTTTGTACTAAATTTAAGCTTATGAAACTAACAGTTTACTTTAAAAGTATTTCTCTTACTCTCATGGTTGTTACTTTAAGTGTTATAATATTTTTAATGTTCTTAAAAATAACCAGCGATGAATAGTGTCTTGGTGATGCAATTTTAAGAAATTGATTATAATTGTACAAAAATGATCTATTGTGATTTTCATGTGTGTACAAATTGAGACTTTGAAAGCTCATTATGATGAAAACATTATTGCACACATGGTTCTTTCTTTCCATGAAAGGGTTATTTACTGTGAATGAATCCTTTTTGAATATTGTGGCTACACACCACTGTACAAAGTAAATTATGTTCCCTAGTTTAAGTATCAAAGAAGAATTCAAGACTTGTAATGTGTGTTAATGCACAATAAAGTCAAGGTTCTATTTGATATAAAATTTGTTTATTTTTTACTCCTTTGTGTTTAATTTGAAGTTCTGAAGTGTTCATCTTATAGAATGTTTTACTCCAGATCTAATACTGATCTCCAGATGTAATACTGTTTTTGCATATATTGGACTTACTGGTCCCATGATCTGAAAGGAAATGTATATAATATTGATTTTATACTTTGAGTATCAGGGTTTTATACATAAGTAAAAAAATTCAGCAAATTCAGTGAAAATTAATGGTTCATATTTTCATTTCCTTGTTTATAAAAAGATTTGGAAAAGTTTTAGGACTGAAAGGGAGAAAAATCCCTAGTAGAAGAGATGAATGTTTGACTTGTAGAATATTTTCTATGTTAAGTGAGTGTATTCCATTAGAATATGAAAGGCTAAGGTTTCCCATTATGTTATTTTTAATTTACAAATTCTCAGTTTCGCAGTACCAGCACAATTCTCGGAATACTAAACAAATTATCCTTTAGAAAAAAATCACTTTTCAACTTGTCAGTATGTTTCCAAAGAAATTTCTCACGCAACCCAGAAGCATTCGAATTATTTAATTTCGTTATGAGCAAAATTTACGACCACAAATAGCCCTGCAGGGTCACATTTATTTATTAACATTTATATGTAACCAACGTAATAGTGTAACTACCTGCCGCAGTTGTGATAGTGGCAGTGTGGGCATTTCTGTGTACGGCGGTAATAGTAGTCTTTTTACTTACTGGCAACTACGATTTCACCGGCATAGGATAACCAACGTTAATTTGGTATAATTTCCACGAATGTTAGTACTGAAAACACTTTGACTGCGGAATACTGAAGATAAGAAGCTAAGAAAAGTTTCGGTGCTTATAATTTTACGATTGAATAGCTTCACTCAGTCTGCTTTAAAATACTTGAATGCCTCGAACGATATGGTAATAAACGATGACCAGCCGTTACATTTTTTGCAAGTAGCAATGAGAGATGTTAAAGGTGGCTGTCAAATGTTGACGAAATTTAGGAAAATAGATGAATCTGTAATTGGGCTGTCAAGAAGGACCAAGACGAAAACTTTAGAATTTGAGCTTGTCAGTCGCCAAGGTAATCACTTCCATAGGAAATTAATTTGAAATCCCTCTGTTACAATCCTCAACTTGTTATTTCTGCCATTAAACGTAAATTTTCTCACATTATATTCCGACGTAATATACTTGTTATACCCTGTTTAATTCTCAGTAGCATGGGAAGCAGATATGGTTTATCTCGTGGAGTCCGTCTATGAATTATGATACTTCTGCACGCATAACTTATATTATACTTATGCATATTGAAATTGAAAAATTTAACTTTGCATTTGCATTTTTTTGCTAAACATTAATGGAATTCTTTTAATGAAACGAAAACCCTAGGATAATGATTTTGTCTTTATCTTAGTGGTTCGAAAATATTCATATATGTATCTTTTCTGCGAATCTCTGGCTGAAAACTTTCATCCGCTGAAAAATCACAAAAATAGTTTAAAATTATTATAGAATTACAAGTCATGAGTAACTTTTAAACAGCCCGGTAGATGGCAGGAATGCCATTGTCGAAGACTTCGAGGGGTTGGGCAAGGTAAATATATTTCAGTAAGTGAAATTATGCAAATACCTGGAAGTAATTCACAAAAGTTCCTACCTGAAAGTAATTATTATAAAAAATAAAGGATCTTATCTTCTTAAAAAGAGACAATACCTTAAAGTTGTTGGATAAGGAATTTTGCAGGAGATATTTCCCTCAAGTGAGCTATATCCCGTACATTAATTTATGTCACANTTCGCGAGGAGTGACCTTGCTTTGAATAACATCAATAGTATTAATTAGTATAGTAATTATAGGAACTGCTCCTCGGATAAATTATTAGCGCTTTCGCTTTCAGAGAAAGCGATCTCGGGTTCGATTCGCAGTGGGGACAACATGTATGAGACGCGAGGACGTACATACCAAAACATTGGCATGTAGGCTATCACCCAGTTGCGAAGGGTCAGCCCCAGTTACTGATCTCATTAAATCAATTTGACAAATACCAATGCCCAACTCATTTTTCATGTTTCATAAAAAGGTATTGATAACTAATTAAAGATTGAATTATTGTTGCAGTCTGAATGTTGCGTAATCAAGCATTTTCATCAGTCCCCCAGCGTTGGTATCCAATGAGACTGCACCTTACTTTTTGCGCATTATTATTCCGATTTTGAGTCATATTCTTCCGCTTTTGCGTCCTCTCCATCCCACGGGAAGTGCGACGCAAATTTAGTCTGGATTTTTTTACTTAGAGGGCTTTAAACTTTTTGAAGGAGGAGCTACATAAGTGTACGGAAAATGCATCGGAGCCGAACCTCAAGGGGAAAATATATATAATTTTCTTTCAAATATGCGTGACTTAGATTGGAAGGAATAATTTTTGGGGTGTTTATTCGTGATAAGATATGAGCATACAGGTATAGATGATTCAAAATTGCAATCATACGGGAATTGTGTAAGAAGCACTCGGTGGGATACCATTAAGAAAATCTTCCAATAAAAATTAGATCTTATAACAATAATTGATTGATCATTTAATAATAAGATGAAATGTTTTCGCGGGCAAAATCTTCTGTGGGGCGTAGTTTGCCGACTCCTTTTTTTAACATTGGGGTCTCACGAATAAGTAAGCTCCCTTAGTATATACTTTCATTTCATTATTGGAGTAAGTATTCCTTCAATGTAGGGAATTTTTGCTATTTTTAAAGCTGTAACCTGCCTATCTCTTGATTATGTTTTAGTTTGGAAAATGAGTAGTCATGCAGTTAACCGTTTCATCACGATCTACTGGCGCAAGCAATGTATGTGTATGAAACGATAATGAGCTCTGTTTGCGTGCTAATTATTCCCGGTACCTTTTCATGTTTTTGTTTTTAACGGTAGCTATGCATTTTTGAGTAGGCGATGAATTTTCAGGGGCACGGGTAAAAGTCAACGACCGCGGAAGTCGAGACGTGAAGGAACGGCCCTCGATGTCGCCTACGCGATGCCTTCCCGAGTGATTCATAAAATGAGATTTTTCTGTCGTCTATCCATCCTTTACGCAACCTTATTTTTCGGCTTCGAAATGTTTGCTTTCATTCAAGCTATTATATCATTTCGTAATGTATGTACGTACTAGCGATGTGTGCCATGGTACCCTATATCGTGAAAGCAGATAACTCGGGGAATCGATTGACAATAGAACCCTCTTGGTTCTTTTCGCCCTCGGCGGTTTCCTAACGCGATAAGCTTAACACGTTAAATCGCTTTACGCTGTGCAGATTTTCAGCCCTCATTAGCAGATAAGTTGGGAAATCGTCTGTTGACATCTATTGATGCCATCGAGTGTTCTTCCGGTTCTTCCTGGAAACAGAGAGGAGAATGAGATTATTTTCAATCGATATTTAGCGAGTCTTCTAATTCTCAACGCAATTGCATTGGATATGCGATGGGGTCATCAGCTGTGTTAATTGTGAATGCGACTCGAAATAAAATGGGGATTCTGTAATGGGGTCAATTTTAGAACCCAAGTGATATGCTCGGTGCGTTCACGAAAAAGAGAGAGATAAGCTCAAGCTAGAAAAAAATTCCGTTATAGATAATATTTAAAGCTTCTAACTTATTTCGTTGGCGAGATTTTTTGTTGCGGAAACGGGAGTCATATGCTCAAATATATTGGATCGTATCATTTTGGCATTAAATACTACAATCCGTAGAATTTTGGTTAAATAACTCAATTTTTGTTAAGGACACTGAAGTGCTTATGTAGTTAAGAATGCCAATTTTAATTTTGGAGAATATCGTGTATCAATCAATTATATAACAGTTGGACGCGACATTAGAAATAGAAACCAAATTGATCCATGTCATATGGGCTATATGTCTACCTTCTTCGATACAATTGGATGAGATGCGATTCATTAGATATTCCAAGGGTCCTTCTCATATGTGGTAACTGAATACAAAATGATTTCTAAATGATGGTTAACCTGGACCCAAGTAAATAAAAGCCGTCCAGTCATTGGAATAACTGAAGGAATAGAGAAAGTAGTTATAAATAGGAGTCGCGGCGGAGATGTTTCTATTAATCTGTCATTTAATAAAAAAAAGATGAACGTAGGAAAGAAAAATCACCACTATCCCCGATATTATAAATTTTATACTGGTAAAGGAAGGTATTCGAATAAGGCCGTTGTAATCGGTTGGTATAATAAATACGCACTCCTTCACTTGACCTGGCTCCCCGATTCCCCCGACTCAATACCTTCCTCTGGGTCGATGGCCAAGGGTAAGACCCTGTTCCGAGCAAACCTCCATCCTATCTTATCAATTATTTCGATCCGCTGTTTCCGCATCTCAAAAATGATTCCATAAATAATTCATACTTTATTTTTATAACTAATTTCCTAAAATTAGAGGGAGTTTAAGATGCAACTAACAGATTTTTTACTATTGATATGGTCTTGAATATATAATGTGATGTAAAATCGATGAAAATTTGAGAAGCTTCATTTACCTTAAATGACACTGCAAATGACCTAAGCTGTCGAGGCACCATAAAATTAATAATACCTACTTACCTGTTATACACCTGCATAGACAAGATGAAGGAAGCTATAATATTCTCTAAAATATTCGAGTTTCTGTTATTTATTCAGTTTCGGCTGATGGAATATAACTTTGAAAAAAGCCAACAATAAGATGAAAAAAAACGAATTTATGTCTTACGTTGTACGACGAAGAAAAGACTAAAACACTTTGACGAATTAACCTCAAACTTATCATATTCGTAGAAATTTCAAAATCCATTTAATTTACGAAAATTTTAATGATTAGCTCCTTGTAAGGAAGACATATTGTAAGTCGTTGAATATCTGGTAGTTATGATTGATTTTTGTAATGTTTTGATATCTAGGTTTACTGTTACTGTGATTTTTTACATCAGTGATTTTCAACTGTGATGTGACCACGATTTCCATTCTTCAGTTAACCTGATTGTTTTGAACTTTTGAACGCATACATAATATTACACTATTTAAAATTCGTTAACTCACGCTGCGCTGCGATCGAAACCGTGAATGACGATCTCAGTTTGCTGAAGTGACCGTTGTAACTTGTCATTTTTCGATATCAGTGAAAATATCACATTTCGTGAAATGTCGCTCATCACTAATATCTACCTCTTAAAAGATTCGTTTATATAAGATAAGATAAGTTTAATTGAATCTTCCGCCGGTATAAAGTACGGAAGGGATTTTATAGATCTAACGGTTGTTTCTTGCACGCAAACTAATACTTGGGCGTATTTTCCATACTTCGAGAGAGTAGCATCGCATATCTACCTATAAGAGGAAATGAAATATTTTGGGTTTACAAATCTATTTGGTTTGGAAATCTTTGTATCGCAAAAACTTGCTATTATCTTCATGATGCTATTGTACTCATAGTCGACGTTAAGGAAATTTAAGCTGATTTCCTTTAAAGGGAGCCAATAATCATTATTTTACCTGTAGATAGCAACCTTCCGCAACAAGTTCTTCCACATCATTTATAGATCACATAGATCACCTCTCAACGGAGACAACGGAGATAAAACCTTGCGAAGATGCGTTTGAAATGTCTCCCTGTTGAACGTCATTGGTGGATTTAAGGTATCGATGAGGAAGAAAATCGAATGACTGCACAGCACGTGATTGATATCCAAGAAATTTCTGTGTTAGTTATACAGATACATACACGTTATCTGAAATCTTACTTGATTGATCGATTTATCGCAAGGCAATAAATAAACTTATAATGCCTGGTGACACATGTACGTGACATCGCGTTTCCTACGAATCAGTAGTTGCCGTTATCTTTTAGTTAAAGTTAATACTGTTCATTGTTCGGACGTCTTAACTATTCAAGAGCTTCCAGTTTCCGCAGTCGCATAAATTATTTCTAGAGGATCCAAGCGAGTTTTGTGAATTACAAGCCAAAATAATATATGCTTTAATTCTTCAAGCTAGGAAAGAATTGTCACCTTAAAAGTTGGCAATTCGTAAGATTTGGGACCATTTTACTTCGACAATCAACTCATTTTTTCTTCAAATCCCAAATTATTGACCTAATCTTCTGAATTATAAGGGAAAGTGAGATAATATACACGAATCTCTCTCAGTTTCTTGGTAAATTCGGACAATTTCCATGCAAGTTGTAACCTATCATAAGCAAAAACTATACAAGGGATAAAAATATCTTCCTTTGTTAAGTGAAATTTTTCGATTGTCAAAGAGTAGAAAACCGTTCGATTTATTTCAATTCTAGTTTTATTAAGGTCTACTGAAAAATTCTCATGTACCAAATACGTCGCGAATCTTAGTAAAATAATTACAGGTGAAATTTGGCTTTTAGAAATTAAAATAAAATAACTGAAGGCCTAGAAAAGAAAATTTGAAGAATTATAGTAAAAATAAAAATGTTGATTAGGTACAAAACTTTATTTAGTAGATATTTTTTTGTATATTTAGGTAAGTGTAAGAACTGGAAAACAGAGCTGTTTACGATGAATCATCGTAATTCTTAGGACGTCTGGTCTGTTATAATCCAATCCTCATTACGTTGGAAGAAAACAAGGGCAACTTTCTGCGTAATGATAGAGAAGGAAATCAAAGGCGTATCATCTTCCAAATGCACTCGCCTCGTGTTGTGGTCATAGTCAGTTAACAGCCGAGAAAAAGGAGGAAGTTTAGCGATGCTCGCAATTATTTCCATCTTTGTGAGGAAGTGGAACTTTCCACTTTCGAATACGACCAGATTTTCTACAAAAAGATGACTTTTTTTGTCTTATCCTTCGTATTACCAAAAACCCAATAGCAGAAACCGACACGATTCGTAGAAAGGAAGATACGGTTTCTGAAAGAGGAAAAGGTTGAGTTTCGAAGCGCATCACGATTGAATGAGGAAACTCAGCCTTGGATTACCTGAAAATTTCTACTGCGTCACTATTACTTTGTTAAATGTCGAAATTAGGGCGTTACCGATAGAAAGAAACACCACAACCGCGGTTATATTTATGTGAAATGAAAAATCGTGACGTAGATTGAAAAACAGAAATCCGAGGTGTTTTTTCCACAGCGTTGGTAAAGGATTTTTACTTGAAAGAAATAATACGTTTCTCGCTTTTTATGACTCACTGTTGATTCATAGTGCATAAAAGATGACTTAGTTGTCTCTTTATTTTTCAAAACTCTGGAAGTAGGTTGTAAACTTTCGCAATTCTTGTCAGCATTATGAAAATACACAAGTCAATTTTTTTTCGCGGTCAACCTACCCGAATACATCGCCTAATATCCATAGGCTTTGTTTTCGTCTTTGAACCAAAAGGAATTTTTTTGAACTTTGAACTTCCAGGCATATTCTCTTATGCTAAATGGATTACCCGTAACTGTAATTATCAAGGGTAGATGAGTCTATGGAATTCCGGAGCTGAAAATCCAATTCCGAAGGTCAGGGGCAGTAGACAGAGAGCTTATGATCAGCAAGTCAAACTTTTGAAGAGAACTCTGAGTAAATAAACATGCCGATAAGATTATCAAGATGATAAAAAAGATAATCTGATATGTCTTAAAATGGCTATAGTTTAAAATTTTAATTCTTTGGAACTGCCTAGCTTATTCATATTCGTTAGATTCAAACATATTTCAAAGGCATTTTTCTGATGTTATATGAAGAAGAAATGGATGACAATAAAAAAATTCATATAAATGTATTGACTGGGAGAAATGATGGGTGAAACTTGGATGTAGTAGCAAACATTTACCCTGCATGTTACATCGTCTACATAACTGAATACATAATCCATTCCCAGTTTCTTAAAATTGAAATTTAGGATAAGCTTAGAACCCTTGAAATCTCGCATATTTCAGGTTCTGACATTTCAGACAACAGTTTTGACAATTTTCATCCCAGAAGTCCGTCATTTAACTTTAGAATCTAAGTAATTTCTAAAAATTTTACATGTAGGATTGTGCTAGATCTAAACGTATATTTATCAGTTCAAGTGTTTATATATTTAGCTATGTTAACGGAACTAGGGCATCGATGAAAATAAAAAACATCGTCGTCTAAGAATAGATAATGAAGGATGTAAGATTCCGCGACGGAATTCAGTAGGCCTTTTCTGGGCGATGAAGCTACCGCGAATGCAGACCCTGTATTTTACCAATGGGATATCATATGTCATGCAACTTGAAGTGGATGTCCTTGCTGCTAAATTAGTAGACCGTTTAAAATAAGTAAATGCATAAAAATTTCACATACGTACAGGATTCGCATAAAAGTTTTCTTGTTTTACTTAATACATTTTTGAGATTCGTGTGAAAATTCTGATGCGCAAACAGCGTTAAATCTTTCAGCAATTTCATGTCCAATTTAACAATCACATCTGGTTTTCAAATTCATATAACTTTATCTTCATAGTAGAAACATGACATCTAGTAAGGATTAAACACTGGTTGTGGAAAATGTCATCATATTCGGAGTGTAATCGGAATTCTCCATCCAAATTAAACTAAACTATTTTTTATCTTTCGACACTTCACCACCAGATAGCTATAATTAGGTAAACAACACTAAATTATCCTATTGGAATTTCCTCTAAATTTGTTGTAAGCAAAGCTTTATGCGCATTACTTCCATCGAAATACCTTTCAAATTTTATCAGTTATTTTTTTTCTTTCAACCAAATAATATCATTTTTGAAATATCTTATCTCTCTATAAATTGAAAATGATGATCAGCCGAAAAGTATGCTATGAAAATAGTGTACATTTTACCATGCAAACTCTAAGTTCTAAATTTCCGTCTCACTTAGGAATTTTCGGGACTTAGAGATATGAAACTATTCGTACCTCAAGACTGTAGTATTTTAACATCATCCTTTCCTTTTTTCGAAACTTTTAAAGAACGCCGTAGGTATTTGAATCTTTACGATTTTTACAGTATCACAGCCAAAATGAATGATAAGGAGCACTAATGGTGTTAACTGTTACCTCAATTAGTTTTCATTTGACTTAAGCAAAATGCGCAAATGGTATTGCTCATTCACAGACAGAATACAAAAACTATTTTTCGAACGTAAATATAATGGGAAATTAACATAAGACGTTAAATTCTCTCTCACAGCTAAATTCGGCAGGCGAACGAAAGACTGCAAGTCATCGTGAATAGGCCTTTCGAAACTTATGCCTCTGAATTTCTTCTTTTTCGCGAGAGAAATTCGTAGAACAGCTCAGAGAATAGCACAAGAGGATAGCTTAGCTTGAGAGAGAGACGAAACCGCCAATTTTAGGGCAAACTCCAGGAATGCTAAAGCATAAAATTCAATAAAATCGCTGTATCATCTTCCGGAGACCGGCGGTTCCATTCCACCACCATTGACACTAGTATCGGAAAGGCGTCAATGATAAGAATTATTGGTGTTTACACGGCCGAGTAAATACTAATCAGCATACATTCTCTAAGAGCTATCGCATCGGAAAACGTTTCAGTAAGCCTTATATTCTAATTCAGTTTCGCCCGTAACATCATTTTGTCCGAATTCGCGAGGAGTGACCTTGCTTTGAATAACATCATTCTCCTCTCGTATCTTTTCTTCGGAACCTTCAAATTTTATTTGCGACTGTAATGGCTTTGGGGTCCTTGCATTCTTTTTAAACCTTCCTGCGTTGCCAATTTACCACAATTTCCGTGACCAGTCTCTCGTTCAGTCAGGCGTTTCGGCGCGATAAGAAGTTTCTTAGGCAAGCCGGTTGTTGGATTGGAGGTCAAGCTTTATTTTAACGAAAAACAATTGTAAGTAAAAATGTTGGATAGTCATCTACCGAATATTCATCTTAAAACTCTCATTATTTAGGTTAACCTTGCTCTGAATTTACTAAAACATTCGTAGCTAAATATTCGTATATAGTTTTATCGAGCATGTATTTTGTTCAGTAAGATGTGTGCATTTTCAGTTTATCATAGATATTGTGATAAGATACTAATTCCAATTCATTTTCCTAAACCCCTCATTCGGGTTCTTAGCACAGATATGCGTTTTCAAAGGAAGCTCTATTTTTTCTACCCTTTTACAAAGGGAATGCATATCAATTTAAATTTATTGCAATATTTCTCACAGTTAACTTCGTTTTGACTGATCAGTCTAATTTAATATAAGACAAGATTTAAATTTATTCTCCTTTTCAAACGTCTTGTATTCTTCTAAGGAAAAATATAATAAAATCCTACGTCAGTGATGTTTGAGAAATCATATACCAAGCTAAAAATATTATCATTACAAATCATGGGCGCTCATAGGTTTTCATATTGAAAATAAATTAAGAGTGTCATATTTTAAGACTTTGAAAGATCACGCTTTTGGGATGATTTCTAGACATGAACAGTCTAAATTATTTTTTGTCAATTAACTTTTAAATTTGTAAATAACATCCTTCAGGTGCAGAGTAATTTCAAATGATACAGATAAGACTCGAGACCGACTTCCTTAAGGTGGACATCATCTCTTAATTCATCCTAAAGATAAAAACTATCAAATTGATAAGATAAAAAATAATTGGGTACTTCCCTAATAAAAATCTCTTCTGATTTATAATCTTTATTTTTGTGTTTACAATGTTTACATCTAGTACAGCTGGCCACGCACTGTACTGGCATGGAAGACCATGCAAAGTTTAGATACTTCACCAAAAAAAATCTGAATAGTAAAATGGCAGTATTTACAGTCAGTTGGCTCAAATAAGTCCATGAATAAAATAAAATCTCTGAGAAAACTTGCATTCTGGTGCGCTTCAGTTTAGAGACAATTCCAGATATTCAAGAATACTCTTAGCAAAACAGTTATTTCCTTAGAAACTATGACCTACAGGAAACAATTTTATGGTCACAAATTCATCAAAGGCGTCAAATTAAGCTGCAAAGTTTCAGTCTTTTGTGATGTTTAATTCTAGATAATAATGAGATGGAACTTCACTTTCCTAGCGAGTGCAGAAGAATTCTAAAATGAAGGAAAAATTGTAGTACCCCAGGCACTTCTCTCAAATATATTTTTATGAATGTGTAAAGCCAGTTTTTCCTTTATATGTCCTTTGTACACAAAGATTAAAAAAACTCAATGTAGTAAACATGCAATCTAAATATCACTGGTTCAGACTAGAAAAATTAGTGTCACTTCCTGACCTAAAATAATTAATTTTCGTTTTAAGAGAACTTGCATGCATAGATGGCTACTCTATAAAATCACCCAAAAACCTTAGCTGCTTTAAGCCTTTTACCATTAAAAATCTAGAACTTCTGCTTATTTCAAATTTCTTTCTGAAAAGAAATTAAAAGTAAACAAACAATGTAGTACTGAACCTTTGGTTCATTTACACCACTTGTAACATTAATGTTTACTGTGCAAAGGGTTAGTAAAAGTCCTTCAAGAGATCATCTAATATGTCCTTATGTCTTACTGTCTATGTATATCTCGTCACCACTCGAGATGTTATAACTATACAATCTCTTTTGAGGGAACTTCATCTCCTCTGGACCCTGAATTGCTCTCATCACATGATCAGAATAAAACAGCTTCATTTTATTTGGAGGAAGTCCATCAGTGAAGGATTCAAGCTTTTGCTTAAGCTCAAAAACTGTCTGATAGACATCAATTCTGCGTGCTTCTCTCTTCTCTCCAAAATGGAAGATCACTTTAACCCTCTTTTCTGGACTAAGATCCACATGTACCAAGGGTTCCAGCTTTCCATGCACAGCAACCAACTCTTCATATCTGTAACATTGAAATTTCATTAATTTACTACCAAATGTACATCATCTTTTTAGTATGTTTAGATCTACCTCAAATAACAAATCGATAGTTTTCAAACTATAATTCACCTCATTTTAAGTCCTAGGAGCATGTTATCGTAGAAAACTAGTACTTCTTGTGAACAGACATATAATTCACCTCATTTTAAGCCATTAATAGAAAATAACTTTAATGAAAACAGCAAACCCCTACCCAACCCAATTAATTCATATATAATAAATAAATTATAGCTAATAAAAATAGGTTGGGTTGAAGAAGCAGGTTTAATTAGATGTCAGAGAGCATAATAGCTTACGCGGTCCCCAAAATTTTGTATAATAGTCAGTGTGACCACAACAAAGAAGTACCGAGAAGGCCCCTAACCCATCATGTCCTTGCTCAGTCTATGATGGCATGTTGTCCATATTGAGTGATCATACTTCGGCCTGGCAGTGGCACAATTAACTAAGAATGCATGAACCAATAAACTTGTCGCAATTCTATCTTAATCTTTGCCTTACTTCAGTAGCCTTCATTTTATGTATAATATGGGTAATTTTCAATAAAATAACTATTAAAATTTTTCAAAAGATGAATTTATGTACCTGGGGCTTCATAAAGTGAGATATATCTATAAATAATTAGAAATGAGCGGTGATTACTCACCGCTCTGGGCGTTCCTCTGGCCTTTTCACTGAATAAAACCTAATGAAAGCCCTCTCTGCATCTTCTCTCTCTTCGTGTGTAATTGCTCCTCCCCCATTTAGAACAGCTACGTTAGGGAGTCTGGCAATGAGGAGCTGCCTCCTCTCATGCTCAGTCAGCTCCTGAAAAAGGTTATGATATTCAGCCGAAGAACCATTGCAAAAATCTCTGCTTGGACAGATAAATCATGAAGAGTATTCATGCCCCAATTCGAAGCAATAAGTAATTACCAGATACACCCAAACACCCCTCTTACACAAATAGTTATTCTAATAATCTATATCAAAGTACAAATTTTCAAGGAGTCTCCAACACTACGAAACAATTCAGCCATTGTATCCCACAATTAAAGACCTTTAAGTCCAAAAGTAGAAGCCATCATCACTGATAAATTACCTCAATGGCCCACTATCTTTTTTTTTCAAATATTTTAGGAGATGCGAATGCACCGTTTAAAATGGATGACTTTCCACAAAAATTTGGCAATAATTAACTCCAGCAGTCTTAGCCTTAAGAAAATTTCCTCCACTAAAGACAACATTAACTTCAACAACTCAAATTTTGCATCAGAAGTTCATTAAAACAAAATTAAAAATTGATTTTGCCAAATGAAATTCAGATTTTTTACTGTCATCAGTTATTTCCATCTAGATTCAATCTTTCCATAAAACTCAAATTCCTTCTTCTTTCATTCAACATAGGGTGACTTTTCCCATTCATGAAGCATAATTAATCTGTTGATAAAAGCAGGGTCAAGTATTCCAAAACACCTCTTGAATTACATGATTCTCATGCCTCGAAAAAATATTTCTTTCACTACAACAATAATCTCCATTTTTAAAGGATCATTTAAATTTTGTTCACTCATATTTTCATCTATCAGGATATACCTGTATTCAAAATCCAATTTTTCTCAATCAACAATTATCATCGATATGAAATGGAAAAAATTAGTTTGAACAATGTAAATAGCTAAACAAACCTCAACCAGAGGACAGGCCTGAATTCTAAGGCACTGTAAAGTAGGAAAGTTTCTGAGGTGATCAACATCCTCCCAGTCTGCAAGAAGCGTATTGTTAAGATTTAGCAGCTGCAAGCTGGTGAAGTTGGAATGGGGTTCATAATTTGAATTTTCATGAGCCAGTGATTCAATTGGACAATCTGCAAGAACAAGTGCCTGAAGCGTAGGGAATTTAACTCCAATTTTTGAAATCTCTTTCCATGAATTGACAGGATTTCCTGCAAAATGCAGCTTTCGGAGACTCTTGTGTGCACCATTACCATCTTCTATCTCAACACTACTATATCCATTTAGGCTCAGATGCAATTCTTCCAAACTGTAGACAAAGAAAAACGGTTGTTAAAACATGAAAAAAATTTTTAAGGCTAAAAAGTGTATGATCTTTACATGTGATATGAAAAAAAGGTTGGTAAAGTTAGGAATGCATTAAGAATACTAGTCTTACCTTGGAAGCACACGAAGCAACTTGCGAACACTTGCCCAGTCAACACGAGTTCCATTTAAAACAAGATCTCTCAGATACAAAAAACAGTTATTTTCGATGAAACTTCCAATGTCGTCGGATAAATTGTTAAAACTTAGGTTAACGAATTTTATCCTCGGCATATGTTTCAATATTTCGAATACCTTTAAAAAGAAAAACCATAATTAACAAGACATCACTTGTAAATATTTCATTTCCGGGAGGAAAATATTTTTTCGAGTACCTCACTCCATTCCGATAGTTTGTTCTGAGCGAGATCTAGCTCTTCCACTTGCTGACATTTTTCATCCAATGCTTGCTCGTCCCCAGCAGACTCTATATCACAGTCATTTAGCACCAGAAGTGAAGGTATACATTTTCTTGGACTCTTCTTGGGCACATATATGGCAATGGGTAAATCACTCCCGAACTCGTCAGGATCATCCGAGCCATATTTATTTTCTATGGCCTCTAATAACGATGCCATCTGATATGCTGCAAGTTAAAGGCAAAAATACACCTTTGTTATTGTTTAGAGAATATTAATTTCTCACGACGCAGTAGTTATATAAGGCCTTATTGTAGTGTGTACATTATCCCGATCAGCTGATGTATACCCCTCCATCACTTTACGCGCTTCAATAACAACAAATCCACTATTTTCACAAACAGACACTAACCTGTCGTTAACTAACCCAAAAGGACAAAAGTGAATCAAACTATCCACCAATATTGTATCAAATCTTTCAAAACTTATTTCCTCAAAATTAGATCGTTATGAGCACTTTCACTCTTGAGACGTCACGCTAGCATTCCTCGATTGCGACAATGTTCGATCAATGCGCACTTGCTTTATTATTCATGACTCATTCAGCTCCATGCATTAATGTGAAGGAATTTTTAGTAATCAAGCTTCAATATTAATAATGCAGTTTCACTTACATATACAGGTCCACACCAGTACTCTTTGTGGTTATCCAGATCCTTTGTTTTGTTTACAGCTCTAGTAGCAGTAGAAGCTTATAGATGTCTCGTGTGTAGCGAGGTCAACTTGTCCGAAGCATCTCTTCCTGTTTAAAATGATTTTACATGAAAACTTAAATTATGCTTTAATTGACGTATAATGCCAACAGAATTTTGCTATCTCAACACACAAAATATCTATCAAAAGTTTGACAAGGATTTTCTCGTTACATCGCAATTACCCTTTCTGTCTGTTTATGTTTGTCGTCTAAAATAGATTTATGTCTATTTAATGCCATTTATTATTTGAGCCTACCTTTGCAAGTTCGTCAGGAAAAATTTTAAGACACAGCGCGATTTAAGAAACAGGAAGACAGAAGGTAATTTTCCGTGTTGTGCCTCGTCAGCTGTTGCTTACCAAGGTCATCAACACGCAAGCGAGTTTTCTGCGGGAAACTGTAAGTGGCTTGTGGCTGGCTAATGCTTCAAGGTTAAGACATGATGAAGTAAAAGTTCCAATCGACTTCAAATTGCGAACGTTAGAAGTATAATTTGGTCCATCGGCGTCAACATTTTAAAATAATTAAAGTCTGATTGCCTCCAAACGATGTCCATATCAACAATAATTTCGAATTTCAATCTCTAATTTTGTTACATTGATAATGACTAAGACGCCCGTTGCTTCTGTATCTATGTCCTATGTTGTTTATCCGTATCCGTCAATAATGACGTTGCAAGAAAGTTGTTGGGATCAAACCTCAAAATATTTCGCACCTTTGTAGAAGTAGTTAAATGAGACACTAATTGCGATGTTGCCATCTAAATTAAATTGTACACGCTGACGGAAATGAAAACTACTAATTTCTAAACTATTTACATTGAATGACAGAACTCTAATATCTAAAATTTATCACTCTGTAATCATGAAGTGTTTTAGATATGATGTAACTTATCATTGATTAGCTAAAGGGTGGGCTAACTTTCTCTCGAAGCTTTATAATACGAAGCAATGCTGAGGACCACAGTAGGACGTTCGAACGCGTTGATAAAACTGACGTTCTCTGGAGAGACTTTAAACAAGTGGACGACTTCGCTGTTTTTAAGAAAGATGATGACTCGAGCTCCCCAATTTACCAGCAATTTCTTCTTCAGACAAGTATGTATTTTGAATGAATTCGATTTAAATCGTCTTCAGTGTGGGAATTATTGAATGATTTCATCCTTACAGCTCTTTGACCGTGAGAGTTGTACCTACACATATTTGTTGGCTGACGTCCAATCTAAGGAGGCAGTAATAATTGATCCTGTGTTAGAACTTGCAGAAAGAGACGCTCAATTAGTGAAAGACTTAGAATTCAATTTGAAATATGCCGGTGAGTACCTCAAATTGGATATGATGGTACATGAAAGGGTTGCTTCTTTCTCAAAGAATTATAAAATTCCTTTTTGCTTAACTGTTTTTATTTTCAAGTCAACACACACATGCATGCTGATCACATTACGGGAAGTGGTCTATTGAAAAAACTTTTGCCTGGATGCAAAAGTGTCATCGCGAAAGCGAGTGGAGCCCAGGCCGATATTCATCTTGAGCCTGGAGATGATGTAAAATTTGGCTCTCATCAAATGGAAGTACGACCTACTCCTGGGCATACAAACGGTACTTATCTTAAATGATCTGAAAAGAAATGCATTTATAGTCCTTAACGAATGCTAGGACGTTTCGGTCCAAACCGAGAAAAAAGTTGCAAAATATCTTGAATTGAAATTGATTCTTGTCATCATAAATCCTAAATAGTAATTGTTGATGTTCGTGAAATTTTATTCAGTAGAATCCAATTTATATGCCAATAATTATAGGTATAAATTGGTAGTTAATGCTGGAATCCATAGAAAATATTTATAAAGCTTAAAATACCTCTTTCGCATTTTGTATAGAAATTATCATTTAGCTCAAAAAATGACTCAACATCCTCAGTTGTAAATCCGTACTCTTCCTTCAATTTTTATCCATGAAATACTTACATTTTTTAGTTTATTGAACAATACTTCCTTGGTATATAGAAATTAAATGTTACTACTTGTCTCATTCATTTAATTGATTAATAATAGTAAACAGGTGGATATTAAGCAACATAAATGCCGTATATAGTTTGTTTGATCATTAAACAATGACATTTTATAAACAAAAATAACTATAAAATTCAATGAGCCCTAAATTAAATATGTGTTGATAAAGCATGAAAAGAAAGAAGCTTTACCTGCTCTAGCAAAAATTCAAGACCCTGGTAATTTCAGATAGGATCATTTTACATTGAAATTAACTCTAGTATATGTGAATCTTTCTTCCCCTTAGGCTGTGTCACTTATGTCATTCATGAACAAGGCATTGCTTTTACTGGGGATGCACTGCTGATTAGAGGATGTGGTCGCACTGACTTCCAGGAAGGTGATGCAAAAACTCTTTACAACTCAGTTTATCAGCATATATTTTCTCTGCCTGACCATTTTCATCTTTTCCCTGCTCATGACTACAAAGGTAATGCATCTGAGTAGCAGATACTGATATAGATTTAATTATCTTGTTGATCTCATAAGTTGGAAAATTTATGGCAAATTCATCTCTCTAAGCGCAACAGAAGAGTAAATTTCATACGATACAATAGAATCTTTTATTTCCTTCAGTTTAATAATTTCATTAATTTTAGAATAAGTTTAATCATAATATTGGAAATGTGTTGATTCTGACATGAATGGGAATTGATAAATGATTATTGTTCTAACCCCTCTCGTGGAGAGAGAATGGAAGCAGAAGTGAATCAATGAGTGAGCCAGTAGGGAAAATTGTTTTGTTAGATGTTCAAAGACTAACAAATTTTGTCATGCACAATTTTTACTACTTGTTAAGTAAAATATAATTATGGCATAAAATAAATCAAGCCTTATTAAAAAACTGCATGACTTAAATAAAAGGCCACTATTAAAAAATAACAGCTTTGGCTTAACTAAAAACTTATTGTCTTGCAAATTTGCAGAAGATAAAGGACAAGAAGGAAATTTGTCAGGAAATGTGTCGTGACTCTGTAACAATTATGTTGCCACCCTGCACCTTCCTCTCTTCTAGTTTATTGGGCTTTTAGACTTTGGATCAAGGTTATCTTTTAAAGCAAAGGGAAAGCATAAAAGTGAGATTGATAAATGTATTTATGAATAAATTCTATCATGGAAGGCCGTATTTATGCTTTTTGATGAATTCCCTCATTTTCTGTTAGATAGTAATGTCAGATATTCTTGAAGGACTTCCCTCATCACATGTGGAAAGGTGGTTTGTAGAGAACTTATTTATTTGTAGGACTCTATCTACAGATTTCAGGTATAACTTTCTTTTTAGTAATTGGGAGATCCAGAATGTCTGAGTTATGAATTTCTGCAGGTATTGTTTATTGGCACTATTTGCATATTTATTATACAGTCATGGTTTACACGTAGGAGAAAAGTAAGTTTAGTATTGACCATAAGAAACAAGAGCTGAAGTTGAAAAATTTGAATGCAAAATCTTGAATAGTATCATGATGGAAAAGTACCAACAAGTAACACCTGTAAGTAACAAGTATGTTCATTTTGAAATAGTGGAATCATGATCTAAAAATCTTCTGGGAAATTCCCAGAGGCATCAATTATTCAATGAGAGGTACATTTAAACTATTTTGTTTGATTTTATTTAGACAGTGTAGAATGAATGAGGTGGTAGTTAAGAATTCTTGAACATAGCTCTAATATTTGTCAAAAACTTCGTTTTAATGTTATATTGTCAATAGAGACCAGAGCTTGCCTGTGGAGCATTGGCACTCCAGGCTAGATGTCATGCAGGCTCTGGCTTCCAAATGTATACTTGAAGAAATCTCCGCTGTTTTGGAAATTGTTTAAACAGTGAAATTTTGATCTTATGTTCTTGTTTAGAACATTTTCCCGGCTCTGAAGTTGAAATTTTTATGTCCCAACTGCAGCAACATTAATTTCTATTATATCTTTCCCCGCTTTTAAAGTTTTCTGTGTGCAACATTTTTCTGCATCTTTAAATTGTGTTTTAAGTCCCATGCTAGAATCACTTGCATATATAACATGTCAGCACATAAAAATAGAAGTTACAATTACAGAACTGGAACATAAAAGCAACAATACCTCTGTTAAGTTTCTGTGTGTTATGCATTGCATACAAGTAACTCACTAAATCCAGTAAATTTGTTTCTTTTGATTCCAATATGTCCTACTTACAATACATTCCCATGCTGTTATCCCATATGCTGTTTTGTAGAGCCCACTAGATTTCATTTTTGTTAAATTACCATCTAACTCCTTTTGCCTACTTTGTAGTTAAATTGCTTTTTCCTCATAATCTGTATGAGCAGCATACTCCTCTGTGTGTATTCTGTGAATTCTTATCAATGAAATTCTTTACATTTTCATGACTCACACACTTGCTTTTTCGTAAAATATGACCCATCTGTAGGATACAATTCTACCTTTTATAGACCCTTCCAATTACCTAGATTTAGTAGTAATTCAAGTTTTATAATTGAAAATACTGAGCGCCTTTACTTACGTCAGAAAAATTCAAAAAACATAGGAAATTTCCCCATACAGTAAGAGCAAATAACCTTAAAGAAGTTTTTCCCAGCATTTAATGTTTAATTTGCTTATACAGTTGTATCTTATAGGAATCATTGTTTTGATACTACAAAAAAAAGAAGAGATATAACAAGACTGTAAAATTTGACTCTGATTTTTGATTGCCATAGTATACGTATCTGTAAAAACTTTTCAGTCAGATAACAAAAGGATTTATGGAGGGTTGAAGATATCCATAAAATTTTGATATACCTACTTTTTAATAATTAAAAATTACTGGACAAGATGTGAATTTTATTAATGAATATTAAATATCTATTGGAAATAAATAATTGCTTAATAATTGTGTTATGACTGTTGAGTAACTCCTGATGCACTGTGTATAATTTCTTGTCAATTTTCATTAACAGTTACTATCAGTCTTCCATCTCCTTCAACTTTGCCTTCGCTTTGTTTTTACACCATTATTTGTGCCTGAGAAGCTCTCAAAATCACAAAACAAAAGTGCAAGGGCTGGAATCCAAATATACTTTAAGAATGGGAAAGTGCAGGGTGGGGACAGTTGTTACTGAGTTGCAACATAAGTCCTGATTGTCCTGACCCTTTCCTCATTATCCTTGATCTTCTGCAATCCTGCGTAACATTATTTTCCTCTGTAGCTCCACCTTACCTTACGTATCACTCATGTACAAAATTGATTTTTTAATCCCAAGGAAGAATGGACTTGAAAAAAGTCTGACGGGACCAGGAATCAAACCCGGGTCTCCCAATTGCAGGTCGGGTGCTCTGTCTGTTGAGCTATCCCGGCAGAACATTTCTCCAAGCCATTCGGGAGACTTTGTGGGCAAGGACTTTGCGATTT
>KZ308451.1:673408-690285 GCA_000376725.2 Ladona fulva
CACTAACTTATAATGTTATATAAATATGAAAATAACTCTATAGTTGGAAGTTCATGAAGAATTGAAGGTTGCATATATATTCATGTACTACATATTTGCATATTTATTATATACTTATTAATTTTATCCAGGTCACTCAATGAAAATGCACTTATTAGAAGTAGAGGTTTGGAACATTTGCAGCTGGCTTAAGCCTTTATAAGTATAAAGTCAAGCACCAAATTAAATACTTTATATTCATCACATTAACTTTATTTGTAATTAATTTTCATTCCAAATTAAGTTTAAAATGGTGCAAAATATGAAGAACATTTTAAATGATTCCCCTATGATGATCCAGTGAACCAGAATAAATAAATAATGATCAACTTCCTTTTTCTATAGAGTCATTACAATGTTTACTTATAAGAGAACATTTAGTTTTAGATAACTCCATACCATGATAACTATTAAAACCAGCTCTTTGTTTTCTTGCTTATTTGTTACAATTTGAAGCATAGATAACATTATATATTTTGTGTCTAACTATTCAAGAATGCTCTTATTTCTTTACAGACAAAGCTTTGCCAGCCAACAAGGTCTGTGGTCTTCATGAAATCTCTTAGATATATTCTAATTCAGAATATTTCTAAATTGATAGTGGACAGCACATTGGATAGTCTACAAGAGTATCTTTATTGACATATTGGTGTTCGGTCTGCTTGGTTCTATTAGCATACAGGATTTGCTCTTGATTGCCAATGCAGAAGTGAGATTTTATTTTCCACTTCATTTCAAAGTCAAATATCTTATTTTCCGCTAGGTTTTAAAGTAATTGCTCGTTTATCTAGCACTCTTTTCATAAGGAAAGGAATTCATGGTGGAATGGTGTTACCAAGATGGCCTATAGTTGTAGATGAATTGTGAGAGAATTTAAATGGAGATGTTTCCACCATTTTTTAAACTAATGTTAGCATTAATTGCATTTTAGATGCTTTAATTGAATACTGTTGAAGCTAATTTAAGAAATTTTATTGTGTGGTGATTTTAAGTGAGGATTTGAATGAAGTGGCGGAAATAAGTTTTTCTTAAGAAACTCAGGTTGAATATAAAGTGAACTATCATCAGATATCATTATTATGAACATCATTATCATTATTTGTTGGTCTTATATTTGACATAAGATTGTTATTGCAATCTCTAAAAGTTTCAGATGATTATATTTTGCTATTTACATTTTTATAATACAAATGAAAGCAAAAAATGAATGTCCCTTAATAATAAAGAAATGTTGACGATTTGCTCTAATTTTAAGTATTTTCTTTTATGATCATGATTTAGCAATGTTATTCCAATTGACAACTTTGACCTGTGGTTTTTACCATCAATTATGATGTTAACATTTTCCTAGTCATTTAAATTGCCATTTTGGACTAGGATGAGAATGAGAAGTGGAAATACATTAGAGCAGTGTTGACATTTTCCTCTATGTTACTCTTAATGCCAAGTGAAACTTTCCTGTAATGCTCACTGAAGTTTTAATATCTTATTGATGTTTGCAATAATTTGGCAGTATTATAAATTTAACCATATAGTGCGATGACATTTTAGAAGCATCTTTTTTTACACCAGGAATGAATGTTTTGTGGGTGAAGTATTTTGCATGAAAATATGTAAATGGCAAATTAAAAAATATATATATTCAACATCTTCTTGCCCTTTCCTGAAAATGAAACTTTGTCTAGTTGCAGCAAAAAATAATTATATCATCAACAGAGCTTTCTTTTATCACCTCATACACTTACTTTAATGTGCAATATTACTTTATCATATTTTTATTCTCATTAAAGTTATTTGAAATAATCAACTGTTTCACTTGATTAGTTGACTTTTATTTTTAAACTTGTGTTTTCTCTTGTAAGATTTAAATTTTCTTGCAGAGATTGATAAATTTTTCAGTACGATGCTTTACTGTATGTATTCATAATTCATCATTGCCACATACTATTTGAAACATACATATACGTTATGCTGTATGTTTTAATGACTAAGTAAGTAAATGGAACCTTTGATGTGTAACATCATTATATATGAATCTTTAAGTACAACCTATTTAATTTTCTTTTAATAAAGTACCTTTAACATACCTTCTTAGTAACAGTCTGGGTAATAGATACTTTTGAATTAATTTCTGTGGTGCATCAATTACTGAAGCAAAATTGGTGCTAATGTTTAAGAAAGATAGTTCTATAATTAATACTTCATAGTAGGATGGTGATTTATGGGAGATGGTGTGAATATTATTAATCTCAAATGTAGTTTGTAAATTAATTTCATTGTAATTTCTCAGCAGATTTCACCTGAAACTTATAAAATGTGAAACAATGAAATTAAGTTGAAATGTGATGATTTCTGTGAACATAATTGTAAAAAAATTCATGAAAGTCATGATTATTCAGTGAAAATATATTGTGCTGCATTTTGAAAATGTAAACCTAGAGCAGAAGTCTATTAAGTATTGCCTTTGGACCAAATGTGGTCAGCAGATTGCTTTCAGGTGGCCAAAGATGATGTTTGATATGTAAAGATATTCTATGAAAAATAATGAAGATGCTCCTTAAGGTGCCAGTATATAGTTGCTTAGTATGCATAGTATTGTTTTTGTCTGGATATGATAAAACTTCATTTCTTAATTATAGGAAAACTATGTGAAAGTGTTTTAAAATGAAAATAGATCACTCTATGCTTTAATTGGATAATAGCATATGTTGCTCAATGTATTTACAACTTAAGTTTATGGTGAAATACACTGTCTTGCAACTTTCTAACTTTATACTCAGAGATGACTAATTAAGACTTGGGCTGGAACTGGCTTAAACTGTGCAATAGGGAATGTATTTCTGTCTCATTTAAAAAATTTTCCTCACACAATGAATCGTCACAATCATGAAATTTAACATAAACCATCTTAAGATGTGTAAAGGCTATAGGTGAAAGAATTAACTCATCTTGGTGCAGGTCTAAGCTGGTACTAGAGTGTCGCAGAGAGCTCAATGTCCTTGCTAAGCAACGAAACATACATCTTTTCTGGGTACCAGGACATGCAGGTATTCCTGGAAATGAAAAAGCCGATGAGCTAGCCAAGAGAGGTGCTCTCAGTGATCCTGTTGGCCCAGAGCCAATTCTACCTATTTCACCTGCTGTTCTGAGGGCTGCAGTTAGGGATTGGGCCAAACCTAAAGCCCAACACCTAAACATCTGGCAATTAACTCAGGGATTAAGACAAGCTAGGAGTTTTTGTGATGATCCAAACTCCAGATATGCCAAGAAACTCCTATTGCTTGACAGGAGGAATCTGAGAACGATGGTAGGTCTACTAACAGGACACTACCTGGTAAACAAACATCTCTTCAACCGATTCTCCAAGCTGCAGATGGTGTAACCAAGAAGTGGAATCTACAATTCATCTTCTGTGTCAATGCCCGACTATTGCCAGGACATGGCTTCGTCTCATGGGAACCCTCTTTCAGGAGCCCAGGGACATTAGGGACTTACCCATGGGGTGCATCTTGGCCTTTTGTAAGGCCATAGGACTTCATGGGTAATTTCGTCATGGCGGATGGCACAATGGACCAAATAGGTCTAAGTGCCTCTGGCCCTCTATGTAGGGACACCGCCTCAGCATCATCATCATCATAGGTGAAAGAAGACATCTATGCAGGTTATGAAACAATTTTTTGTCATTCCAATAGGACGTATGATCAGCTAAAGCAACCTGCAGTGAGACTGAAAAATCAGCCTTATTAGCGGTCAGTAGCTTATTTTCATAGATTATTTAGTTTTTGTTTGAAAAGAAAATTCAAGAACTAAGGAGAAAACCATATGTGTGATAATAATTCAAGCAATACTGTGTTATCCAGGTTTTACTGTGCTTATTGCATTATAGTACATTTTCACTCTTATTTAAATATCAATTCCCAATATGTTGTTCGTAATATTTTGTTTCTCTGTGAATGAAGTCCTCTTGAATTGCTCTTTTCCTGATAAGCGGTACATAATTTTAGAAAAATATAGCTGCTGCTCCTTTTGATGTAGTAGTGTAGCATATTAACATTTTTTATTTAATTAACCGGGTCATCAGTCAAATTCTTTTGTGACTACTCACTATGAGAGTAGTAATAGCTTAGAAAATGGTTTACGCCATTATACTTTCTGAATTTGCCTTAATTATATGGTGGTTTTCTATCATTCAGTTGATGAGAATTGAAAATAGTGTATATGTTGAGCTTTAGTGAGGGATGACCCCTGGTAACCATCTTTTGTTTTATTAAAGGTATAAAAGACTGAATTTTGATTTAGCTCTGCTGACAGAAATCTTTCTTTGTTACCTTACTTTCCCCATGTCTCTATTCTGCTATAAAAAATTGATAATTTAACTCTATCCTTATATGCAATCTCATTATTACCAATTCCATCATTTTACTAATTTAATCTTTTCACTGTTTGATGTAATTATCTAGTAGTACACTAATCAGAAGCTTCATTTTTATGCACTAAATTCTCTTGTTCATCTTTATAATTGGTTGATCTTTAAATGTGAATGATATTCATCCTAAGATAAGGGTCCTTGTTTCTGAAAATGTTCATGACATGTGAAGATGCTTTACTTGAACAATCTATCAGTTGTTCTAAATCAACCTTACAGCATTTCATGGACTGAAATTAATATAGCTACTTAATGTAAGCTCCTTTTTAGCAGATGTCTTAAGATATTTGATAAAAATTAAGAATGTTGCGAAAATAATATTTATTTTATCATTAACAATAATGATTTATGATTGAACAATTTGACGTTAAATAACTTAAGTCTCAAATTCTTATGCTTACATTGGCTTTACTGGACACGGCATCAGTACTACAAGTCCTTCTAACCATGGAAAAAGCTGTGAATAGCTCAGTAGCATATGAACTAAGAAAGTGTTCATGATGTCACTGTTTGTTAACAGAAAGTTGAACGTGCCTTACTTAACTCCAAAGGGGTTAGTAACTCTTACAGCTGTCAAGTTAAGGAATAGAGCAAATCCCTTGCTAGAATGGAAGCAGATTTAAGAAGTTCATTGATAATTTATTCCTGATGATTGCTTCATTAGCCTCAATCTCCTGCATAAATTCCAAGTTTACCCCTGGAGCTTAATTCAAGAAATGAGAGAAAGATAGGGGAAAGCTTCCTTAGATTCATAAAATTTATAGAATGTATGTAAGTACAACTGGAATGAAAACAAGGTTAAGTACTGATTGAAATAAGTATTATGCAATTTTTGTCTTTTTTAGTGAGAAAATTAACTTTTTAACATTCCAGTTCAACTTGAAATAGACAAAGAGGTTTCTATATGTAGAATGAGAAGAGGTTTCTGATGCAGTTGATATTCTGTTTAGCAACTTTCATTTGATGATCTCAGGATGGACCCAAGGTCTAAAGGTGGCAATTATTAGTTCTTGGAATCACATTTTGAAAGACTTACTCAATATTCACAGAAGAGTCTAAAATTGAAAATCAAATGTTACCAGGGTAAGTTAATATCTCATTAAAATCCAAAAGGTAATGTTGCAAATTTCAGCTCTTGCATTCTTCTCGGTCTGTTATCTAAGGTGATACTTTAATTCTCTACAATCAAAAGGTTGGAATTTAAGAACAAACATAGTCAGTGATTTAAGAATTACCAAATTATAAATAAAACAAATGTTTGACAAAGTATTTCATGCAAAAAATCATCTCTTCAGAAATATGTGAAAATTTCTTTTACCTATGAGAACGGTTGAGTAAATACTTGTGTATTATAGTTAAAATTTTGTGTATCGCCAGAATTCTTTTCCACTTATATAACATTTCTTTGGTTGTAAGGATGCTTTTTGAAATCTGTCAGCTACACCCCTGATCATACAAACCGAATGAAGAAGCATGATAAGTATTTTATCATGTATTATTTTAGAGTTTTACTGACTATTCTAAGCAGAAAAAAGAACTAACAATGTCTGTCGACAGACTGACAAGTGGCCAAAGAAGAACTCCTTGGCACCGTAACAATTAGCAGCTGAACTGCCTCCCCGTCTTATACGTATTTAGGTATCAAGGATACCATCTTCAGAGACAACCATATGTCAGCTGAAGTGTGACTGTGTTGATTCGGTATTTATATGTACCTTCGTGGTGATGTCATGTTTTTTTCGTGGTGGTTGGGGTGTGAAAGTAACTGGAAAAGGGGGGAATGTGGGATGTGTCCGAAATTATTGTTCATAAGTTGCTGTTTATGTTTCTAAATGAACACACTCTCATATGCGTCTAATTGTAATGTATTTCTGATGGGTTTCAACAGTGTTATGCAGTTGGCGTCTATGTGATGGTGGTTTTTGAAAATATGATTAGCTACGCAAGACCTTTCAAACCTGTTGTATTTGTAGTCTGCTCTATGTTCTTTAAATCTTGTTTCAATACTGCGTTTAGTTTGTCCTATATATACTTTTTTTCACTGTTTGCATGAGATTTTATAAATTCCTGATTGTTGCGGTTTTGGAATTTTATCTTTAGGNTATAAGAAAAAAATGATCCTTGTTTAGCAATGTTAAGTGGGTACTTCCGTTACGCACAGGAACATTTTTTACCGAAAAAATTACTCCTGAAAGAAATACCTCTCTGTATACCATGCGATGTGTTTGAACTTCCAAAAGTTATCACGCTGTTAAGGACCATTTTCACTAATCATAAAGAATTGATTCTTTTAATCCTCTCACTTGAAGATTGTTTGAGGCATTAGTAGCTGTGGTGCATATTCTAAAATCATGAACGTAAAATATTTCTTTTGTTGACAGATCAACTAAAGCATGGAGACGCCTGTGATCTCGAAGTCCAATGCATGAGCGACCACCGATTGACTTGCTTAGAGGACAAAGATGGCAACAAGGCATGTCGATGTTTTTGGTAAGAATTTCAAGGAAGCCATCGATTTGAATTAGATTTTAAAACGAAGCAGAATTTCAAGTAATTTTGCTCAGCCTTGAGTTTTAAAAGCTAAGATGTAGGAGTGAACAGAAGTAGGATCTGTTCCTTTTTAATAGCAAACTTTCAAAAGGTATTTTAAGTCAACGAAATGCAAACGTTTTGTCTCCATCGATCCCCTCTCAGTTTCCGCAACTGATTGTGACCTCTACTTTCCTCTGCATTCCCATACGAGTATCGTTGTGTCAATAATTGAGCCATAAAAAGGCACTTCTCCTACAGAAATGTTAGGTATGTATTGCTTTCATTACACGAAATTTTTTAATGGAAATATATTATTAGGTTAGGATTTGAATGTAAAAGTATTAGCAGTTCTCTTACTGATAAAAAGGATTTAAAATAAATATGATTGTACGAATATAGGATTGTACCCCTAGCATGATGGTAGAGTTCGATTAATAATAATACA
Organism: Ladona fulva; assembly: GCA_000376725.2. NCBI lineage: Eukaryota > Metazoa > Arthropoda > Insecta > Odonata > Libellulidae > Ladona > Ladona fulva. Next base: position 680,851 of record KZ308451.1, read on the forward strand.
TTTATTTGCCCGAGGATCATAGTTGCAATGCCTGAAGAGGCAAGTACAAGATATAAGCCCTTGTTTTCTTCATTCACGACTTTGTGAACATTCATCATGCGATTTTATGCCTCTATTTTATGTCCTTCTCACCTCTAAATCACCAACGACCACGATGGCAGTAACCAAGTGATTGTGAATGATTTTAGGAATGTGACTGGAGTCCAATTCGTGNTTCATAACCAGAATAATAGAGGAAAACAGTGAAAATTAATTTTGCATTATATACAATATTAAGGTGTGCACCTAGGAAAATTCCCAGGAAAGAGAAACTTACATGAAAAAAGTCTGATAGGACCGGAACTCGATTCCAGATCTTTTATTTTCTGGGTGACTGCTCTAGGCAATTGAGCTATCATGCCAGAATAATTAGACATTCCGTTCGGGAGACTTAGTGAGCAAGAGCGAGTGGTCATTGAGTTTGGTGATCGAGTGGACTTTTATGTCCGTTTCTCCTTCAGAATAATCTGATTAACCGGGACTCGAGCCCAAGACCTTCAGGTTGGAGCGCTAATACTCTGCCACAGTGACCGGTATAATGTATTGTAGAATTTGTTCCCGAAATACTGAAATGGCACGTATAGAATCCAGATCCTTCTTGTTAGAGAAATTATGGGTAATATGTTGTCCACACAAGCATAAATATTTGCATGATAAGTAATTTTGTCATTTAAGCCATATTTGTGGTCTTCATAATTATTGACAATTATTTTTTCGTCTAAGTTAAAAGACGGCTGATGAAAATGTATTAACTTAAAATTACTACCATTACGGATTATATATCGATCTTGAGATTTTGGAGCTTTAAAAAAAATAAAATTAAAGTAAAACTTGCGGATGGTTAATATCTTCTAGAAATGGCCATTGGTAATTAATGATAATATTGGTTTCATAGGATCAGGACCAAACTGTGCGGGTGAGCAGTTTTTTTCTGGAACAGGGGCGGATCATTAGAATGTTGAAATTAGAAAAGTTGAAATAAATTTCGAAGTATTAAAGAAAAGTATTAAAATTAACTTTTAAAAAGCTTTCTCCAAAAGTTACGATCTAGATGCGGTGTTATTTTGACTTCGTTTTGGTTTCTTTTAGAAAGAAATGATACTTTGAACATAGCTTGTTGATTAACGCAATGAATACAGTTTTTCCNTATCATGTACTTCAAACAAATTTTTTATGAAGTTTTATGCAGGGCTATAGAGTTAGGGTTGAAGTCGTGGGAGTTAAAATCAATTTTGAGTCAAGAGTTGGATAAAATTTACTGACTGTGACTCCCTATGACCAACAAAACTGAGAAAGCAAAGCTGGATGTTTGCTCATGGTTTTGGGAGAGAGTGACTTATGGAGTCATAACTTCGGGGATCCATAGACCTTTAGCGAGGGAAAATCAATTGTTTCAGTCTATTTTCAAAGGTATTGTCTCCATTAGGCACTCTGTCACATTCCTTGAGGAGTCAAATATAAATTATAGAAAATTGGAGGAGTTTGAGTTTGATTCAGAGTTGACTGTTGAAAATAAAAGTTGTAACCAGAACTTAGGTAACCTGACAGCTCTAATTTAATGTTGACCCCAAGAAAGTTGGATGGTGAAAAAGTAGAGACCTTTAAAGTACAGGTTTGATGTATAAGGTAAAATGTATGTTTGATTGATTTATAAACAAAGGTGATACCAAAGATACTGGACATGTTGTGAGAGAAACAAGTATGTGGTACAAATCAAAGAAATTAAGGTAATAAAAGTGGCTGGGTCAATTATTGAGGTGTGGGGATTTCTTAAGAAAGCAGTAAAAGTTAGGGTGCAAGGGAAAAGATGAGTAAACAAAGACAAATGTTGTTTGAGATGTGAAAGGAGTGACACATTAAAAAGAAGTAAAGGAAAGGTCATTAAGAAGGGAATCTAAAGGGTCATGAGGTGGATGATTGATTCATACTGCTGATATTCTCTCATTTACAAGAAATGAAATTATCTGTAAGCTCTAAGGAACATAGTCATAACTGATAAAAATTAACAATGTTTAATGGGGTTTATTGTGAAAAAGGTTCTTCAAAAATATTCACTGCTAAATACAGTTTTGGTGTACTGTTTGACTGTCTCACTTAGGATTAAAAGAGAAAGAACTGATCGAAGAAGAAGTTGATTTCTTTTGAATATTCCAAGTTGCTTCATGGTTGCCTTAATCATTACCATGAATATATAATTGCCATAACAGAATCAATCAGTGAAGCTTCTTCGTGTTCAGTTCTACTTCCTGACATTCCAAAAATGAAATGATGTGTAAGAAGAGATGGATTTAAGAATGGTTTCTGTAAAATGTATATCTTAAAAACTGTCCCATCTCAAGTTAAGCAAGCTGATATTCTAGTCTCTTCACCACACTCCTCTATTCTTTCCTATTTCTGCAGATTTAATTCCATTGAGACATCTATTCTCATTTTTTTAAATCCTTGAAGTATATATAACCTTTCTGAAGGATTTCATCCACTACATTTTAATCAGTTATTTATATGGATTATTCTCTGGATCATGCCCTTTCATAAATGGAGCATACCCTTTCAGAATATTCACAATCTAATCATTCACCATTTGCAGTCTTTGTCATTCTGTTTTCTTCTATTCTCTCCATATGTTTATATCAATATAACAAAACCATTGCATACTGCTACAGTGGACATTCTTTCAGTTGACAATAATTATTATCTACTTCTTCCTTTCACATATGCCCCTTTTATGATCCATTCCAAAGAATAGTATTCTAAGCTTTTTTTTATAAACTCAAGTTTTACTACCATACAGCAAGGATAATTAGATTGTATCTACTGAAAGTTGTGAAATATTTTAATATAGGTGTAAGTTGTTGATGAAGAATCAATTTTATTGCCTTTCCTTTCATTGGTCAATTTTTGAATTGTAATTCATTGAATTTGGGAAGATACCTACTCAGCCTTATTCCCATTATTTATGGGGTCATAACCGGTCTGCCGAAGATTATTTGAGGATGATGATGAATGTAGTTTTGGTGCTAATTTTTATGACTGGGTGCCCTTCCTGCTGCCAAGCCTTATCGGAAAAATGGGATTAATTCAAAACCACTTCATAACCAGAATAATAGAGGAAAACAGTGAAAATTAATTTTGCATTATATACAATGTTAAGGTGTGCACCTAGGAATATTCCCAGGAAAGAGAAACTTACATAAAAAAGTCTGATAGGACCGGGACTCGATTCCAGATCTTCTATTTTCTGGGTGACTGCTCTAGCCAATTGAGCTATAATGCCAGAATAATTAGACATTCCGTTTGGGAGACTTAGTGAGCAAGACCAACCCCACAACCCTTAGAAGTGCAAAAGCAGCACTTATAAAGAGTCCTTATGGACAGTACCCTTAGAAGAGCGAGTGGTCATTGAGTTTGGCGATCGAGTGGACTTTTATGTCCGTTTCTCCTTGAGAATAATCCGATTAACCGGGACTCGAGCCCAAGACCTTCAGGTTGGAGTGCTAATACTTTGCCACAGTGACCGGTATAATGTATTGTAGAATTTGCTCCCGAAATACTGAAATGGCACGTCTAGAATCCAGATCCTTCTTGTTAGAGAAATTATGGGTAATATGTTGTCCACACAAGCATAAATATTTGCATGATAAGTAATTTCGTCATTTAAGCCATATTTGTGGTCTTCATAATTATTGACAATTATTTTTTCGTCTAAGTTAAAAGACGGCTGATGAAAATGTATTAACTTAAAATTACTACCATTACGGATTATATATCGATCTTGAGATTTTGGAGCTTTAAAAAAATAAAATTAAAGTAAAACTTGCGGGTGGTTAATATCTTCTAGAAATGGCCATTGGTAATTAATGATAATATTGGTTTCATAGGATCAGGGCCAAACTGTGCGGGTGAGCAGTTTTCTTCTGGAACGGGGCGGATCATTAGAATGTGCGTCTTTAAAAACTATAGAAAAGTTGAAATAAATTTCAAAGTATCGAAGAAAAGTATTAAAATTAACTTTTAAAATGTTTTCTCCAAAAGTTACGATCTAGATGCGGTGTTATTTTGGCTTCGTTTTGGTTTCTTTTAGAAAGAAATGATACTTTGTAGTTAGCTTGTTGATTAACGCAATGAATACAGTTTTTCCTGGAAAATAAGGGGCACCATCTTGGGGCACAGGAATATGATTTTACATTCCTCTATGTAGCGATCCGTTGTATCAGTATTCAGGCATCGTTGGATTGCATACAGGCAATTCAATTTGTCTTCGATGCCCTCTTTTTAGTAGCTTGGGTTTAGACTATACTCAGGATCAGTCAGAAGGTGTTTTATGACCATTGCCAAACTTTTATCAGGGTGTCCGCCAATCTGGAAAACTCAGAGAATTTTGTTCTTCTGGAAAACTCAGGGAATTTTGCGGATAAGCTGGAAAAATCTGTTTTACTTTATACAAACGATCGTTCCATGGCTTTCGTTTTGCGGTGCGTATTAGTTCAGTAAAAATTCCCGAAACGAAACGTTGCGATAACAGTGTTGTTTGGACCAATTTAAAGCTTAGAAGACGCAGATATACTCTTTTCTTTTCTACGTACAGCGTTTTAGCAATATCGCAATTATACGGAGTCTCAGTCACCAGGGGTATTTAATTTCTGTTTTGTTGTTTAGAGGAACTATTTTGTTTTTTCTCTGCCGTCTAGTTTCAAGAAATGACTTTCCTGTGCTTATGAGGTATTTAATACCTCTCTGGTGATCAATGAGAATAGTAAGTGTTCATGCAACTGAAATGATGAACATAATAATGTTAAGTGAAACCTAACATTACTTAATCTTAAAACTTCAGGCCCCGGGCAACGTTCCTGCTTGTCGTGCCTAGGGCCGGCACTGATACCTAAACAATGTCATAACGAATTTATGATCTGTTCTTCTCCATTTCTGGTACTTTAAGTGCCTAGTAATCATCACATTTCTAATATTTGGGCAAAATTATTCTTATTTGCGGATGTGGAACACCTGGAAAACTTAAAATATTCCCTTGGAAAACTCGGGGAATTTCTTAATAGCTGGATAATGGACACCCTAGTTTAGGTGCTCCTGCACATCATGCATGTTATATCTGTTTAGAAGGAATTTTGTAGTAAATAAAACCTGAAGTTGTGGAAAAATTGCTCCTCGATTTCAACTATGTCGAAGCCTTAATCTACGTATTTATTATGAATGAAGTTACTTGATCTGTGGACATTGCATGATTGCTGATCTAAATTTAGCGCCAATAGGCAATTATATTGGTTGATATGGGTGCACCAATGGTTAAATCGGCTCTGATCATGGAGAATGAAAAGCCAAACTACATCATTTACCGTCTCTATCGAGCTTTCTTTAGTCAGAAGAAGATTTTCTATAAGTCTTTTCTCATGTTTTAGTAGCTCTTATGAGATATGTTCCGTAGGTAAAAAAGCTAATTTTGAATGATTTTTTCCTTCTAGTTAATAATTCATCCATGACGATGTATTTCATTTCTCCATCTAAGATTGTTGATGTCAGTTCGAGTTCCACTAATCAATATAAAATAGACACATACGAGTATTAATGAGAAAAGAGAATGTTTTTCCGATTTAAAACGGCAAATTTACATGTCATGCTTCACTTCTTGTGTTACATTGCTGCTTTTCTCAACCCGTCAATGATGAAATAAGCGCAAACACTTCATTGTCTATTTTAATATTTATTTTTCATTTAAAAATAACATCGTTTGCATTTAGAAAACCTTATAATTGTCCTTGTGTTTAATGAAAAAATCTAGATATCGCATTGAGGATTTTCAGGAATTTTTATCTCTTTCAAGAATCGAGCTTCCGTTTCAAATTAAATTTATACTAATGGATCGAGATCTAAGATATTTAGTTATAGATATTATTACCAAAATCCCAGAAAGTAAGTCATTCTAATGTTCATGAAACATGTTATATCTCAGAATGCAGGAAATAATGTTGTAAAACTACCTGTTAATTAGCGCCGTAAGTTTTTATTACTCTTAGTATAGTGACAATTCGGCGTTCCAGCGACAGTAGATAAGGGGGCTGGCTCGAGTCCAAACTAAGGATTATTTCCGGAATCTCTATGTCTTAAAAGCTTGGAATATTAACGTTCAGTAGGGAAATTAGGTTAGACTTTCAAAGACAAGCGATAGCCGTCAGTGGGTCCTAGATGTAAATCATTAAGAATCTTAAGTGGGGTCATAAAAAGTGTCACTTTGGTTTATGCGGAGAGTTGCGAACTTGGGTTGACAAATGTTTATTTGCGTAGTGGGATTCGGAAAATGGGAAGCGCGCTTATATTTATTCAATAAATAATCGTGAGACTAAGTTAAGAGAGCTGATCTGTAAAGGAAAAAAGATATCACGGGTAAAGCAATGTGATAAAAATTTTTACTTTCAAGGAAGAAGGTAGTTTTGCGTTATACATTTATAACTAATTTATTCTGCAGAATTATGAAAGAAAATCATATCATCGACAGCATAAGCTGATAATTTTTTATCTATTTTTNTGTAGAATTTGTTCCCGAAATACTGAAATGGCACGTATAGAATCCAGATCCTTCTTGTTAGAGAAATTATGGGTAATATGTTGTCCACACAAGCATAAATATTTGCATGATAAGTAATTTCGTCATTTAAGCCATATTTGTGGTCTTCATAATTATTGACAATTATTTTTTCGTCTAAGTTAAAAGACGGCTGATGAAAATGTATTAACTTAAAATTACTACCATTACGGATTATATATCGATCTTGAGATTTTGGAGCTTTAAAAAAAATAAAATTAAAGTAAAACTTGCGGATGGTTAATATCTTCTAGAAATGGCCATTGGTAATTAATGATAATATTGGTTTCATAGGATCAGGACCAAACTGTGCGGGTGAGCAGTTTTTTTCTGGAACAGGGGCGGATCATTAGAATGTTGAAATTAGAAAAGTTGAAATAAATTTCGAAGTATTAAAGAAAAGTATTAAAATTAACTTTTAAAAAGCTTTCTCCAAAAGTTACGATCTAGATGCGGTGTTATTTTGACTTCGTTTTGGTTTCTTTTAGAAAGAAATGATACTTTGAACATAGCTTGTTGATTAACGCAATGAATACAGTTTTTCCGGTTTTTCCTGGAAAATAAGGGGCACAGGAATATGATTTTACATTCCTCTACGTAGCGATCCGTTGCATCAGTATTCAGGCATCGTTGGATTGAATAGAGGCAATTCATTTTGTCTTCGATGCCCTCCTTTTAGTAGTTTGGGTTTAGACTATACTTAGGATCAGTCAGAAGGTGTTTTATGACCATTGCCAAACTTTTAGCAGGGTGTCCGCCAATCTGGAAAACTCAGGGAATTTGCGGGTAAGCTGGAAAAATCTGTTTTACTTTATACGAACGATCGTTCCATGGCTTTCGTTTTGCGGTGCGTATTAGTTCAGTAAAAATTCCCGAAACGAAACGTTGCGATAACAGTGTTGTCTGGACCAATTTAAAGCTTAGAAGACGCAGATACACTCTTTTCTTTTCTACGTACAGCGTTTTAGCAATATCGCAATTATACGGAGTCTCAGTCACCAGGGGTATTTAATTTCTGTTTTGTTGTTTAGAGGAACTATTTTGTTTTTTCTCTGCCGTCTAGTTTCAAGAAATGACTTTCCTGTGCTTGTGAGGTATTTAATACCTCTCTGGTGATCAATGAGAATAGTAAGTGTTCATGCAACTGAAATGATGAACATAATAATGTTAAGTGAAACCTAACATTACTTAATCTTAAAACTTCAGGCCCCGGGCAACGTTCCTGCTTGTCGTGCCTAGGGCCGGCACTGATACCTAAACAATGTCATAACGAATTTATGATCTGTTCTTCTCCATTTCTGGTACTTTAAGTGCCTAGTAATCATCACATTTCTAATATTTGGGCAAAATTATTCTTATTTGCGGATGTGGAACACCTGGAAAACTTAAAATATTCCCTTGGAAAACTCGGGGAATTTCTTAATAGCTGGATAATGGACACCCTAGTTTAGGTGCTCCTGCACATCATGCATGTTATATCTGTTTAGAAGGAATTTTGTAGTAAATAAAACCTGAAGTTATGGAAAAATTGCTCCTCGATTTCAACTATGTCGAAGCCTTAATCTACGTATTTATTATGAATGAAGTTACTTGATCTGTGGACATTGCATGATTGCTGATCTAAATTTAGCGCCAATAGACAATTATATTGGTTGATATGGGTGTACCAATGGTTAAATCGGCTCTGATCATGGAGAATGAAAAGCCAAACTACATCATTTACCGTCTCTATCGAGCTTTCTTTAGTCAGAAGAAGATTTTCTATAAGTCTTTTCTCATGTTTTAGTAGCTCTTATGAGATATGTTCCGTAGGTAAAAAAGCTAATTTTGAATGATTTTTTCCTTCTAGTTAATAATTCATCCATGACGATGTATTTCATTTCTCCATCTAAGATTGTTGATGTCAGTTCGAGTTCCACTAATCAATATAAAATAGACACATACGAGTATTAATGAGAAAAGAGAATGTTTTTCCGATTTAAAACGGCAAATTTACATGTCATGCTTCACTTCATGTGTTACATTGCTGCTTTTCTCAACCCGTCAATGATGAAATAAGCGCAAACACTTCATTGTCTATTTTAATATTTATTTTTCATTTAAAAATAACATCGTTTGCATTTAGAAAACCTTATACTTGTCCTTAAGTTTAATGAAAAAATCTAGATATCGCATTGAGGATTTTCAGGAATTTCTATATATTTCAAGAATCGAGCTTCCGTTTCAAATTAAATTTATACTAATGGATCGAGATCTAAGATATTTAGTTATAGATATTATTACCAAAATCCCAGAAAGTAAGTCATTCTAATGTTCATGAAACATGTTATATCTCAGAATGCAGGAAATAATGTTGTAAAACTACCTGTTAATTAGCGCCGTACGTTTTTATTACCCTTAGTATAGTGACAATTCGGCGTTCCAGCGACAGTAGATAAGGGGGCTGGCTCGAGTCCAAACTAAGGATTATTTCCGGAATCTCTATGTCTTAAAAGCTTGGAATATTAACGTTCAGTAGGGAAATTAGGTTAGACTTTCAAAGACAAGCGATAGCCGTCAGTGGGTCCTAGATGTAAATCATTAAGAATCTTAAGTGGGGTCATAAAAAGTGTCACTTTGGTTTATGCGGAGAGTTGCGAACTTGGGTTGACAAATGTTTATTTGCGCAGTGGGATTCGGAAAATGGGAAGCGCGCTTATATTTATTCAATAAATAATCGTGAGACTAAGTTAAGAGAGCTGATCTGTAAAGGAAAAAAGATATCACGGGTAAAGCAATGTGATAAAAATTTTTACTTTCAAGGA
>KZ308451.1:690855-709400 GCA_000376725.2 Ladona fulva
GAGGCAAGTACAAGATATAAGGCACGCCATGAAAGTTACAAATTAATAAATTAATTATTAATTATATAAAATAAAAATTAAAAAAAAACAATGCAATTACATACAATTAGGATGGTAGAGTTCAATCACACGTCAGCTTTTTAAAGTGCTCTTGTTTGAATTATAATACCGATCGAAAGTAAATATAAAGTGAAAAAGATTAAGTATTAACTGCCTAGGTGGCCGAGTGGTTACGGCACATGGTAATATGAAGTTGGCAGTAGGTGAGGCGTTTTAAATACAGGCCAGAGAAAATATTTTACCGTTGCTACTTGGTCCACCGACCAAATTGCAACATAACATTAAATAAATAAATTAAATATACACTTTCAGAAACTTGGAAATCTGAAGCATAATGACTAAAGGAAACTAAGTGAACAAGTGTACACATATACAGAGAGCTGGAGACACGTGTACAATTATGTATTAACTCATAACGTTAACATTCGATAAACAATTTTTTAAAGAAAGAAGCGGAACTACCCGTTGATTCCTTATGGGGAAGTGTAGGAAATAAAAATGGAAGTAAGAAATGAAGCAGTAGTAGCTTTATTTTCGGAGGGGAGAATCTAACATCTCTCATCTTGGCTTAGACATCGTGATACACAGGATTTAGCTATTTTATGGTATTATTAAGATTCTATAACACCACTCATTAAAGCACATCTAATTCACCGCTGTCTAATTGTTTGTTGCAAGTAATACAGATATACTTATCATACGGTAATTAGTTCTCGAGTTTTAGGCTAACGTATGTACGTACATAAATTCTATTTCATATTTCAGGCAAAGACAAAGAAAGATGAAACGTATTAAGTAGCTAGTGTTAACGGTTTGTTTGGAGATTCGACTCTTGATTTTAATAGGCCGTTTTCTCGTTTTAATCACATCTTTCAATTTCTGCTGCTAGTGATTTGTTGTTCGAGATTTTAATATCCTCTCCGCATTCACAGGTTGTATGAGTTCGATGAGCAACTGCAGGAATGCACGTATATTAAGAACCTGACAGAAGTGTTAGGTTTACTGAGGGAGCAATGGGACAATATAGGTAAGTTTTCATAATAAGGACAGTTTTAGGTATTAAAAAAAATATGTACACATTTGAAATATTAACTAAAATTCGCGGGAAAATTTTATTTTCTGTGATTTATAATGTTTAAAATATAAAAAAATTAGTTCGTAACATTTTCACACTATTTTCTTTAAGATTAGAAACGAACTCAGTAACTCATTATATACTAGTAAATATTTAAAATGCACCTATGTAATACCAATTATCAATTAGATCATTCTCGACAGAGCGACATTTACTGTTTTGAACAGCAAGGAAACGTTTACACTTATCTGTTATAAATTAATTTGAACATTGAAAATCGGCAATTTTTAATAGTTCCGGGACATGAAAGATGTTGCTTAGTAGTACATACATTTCCAGAGTGAGAGAACCTCTGGAAAATGAAACGGTATTTAACTTATGAGACAACGAGGAAGGAATATTGTGGGTTAAACTTAAATGAATAAATATGAATTTTATAACTATGAATTTGAAGTAACTTAACAAAATAAGTCTGGGGAAAACAACCCATGATTACGCATAGGTTCAATCCATGCGCTAATGTCAAAATTTATAAGAAATTATCCCTATTTATGGGTCGTATTTCATCATTTTTGTGTAAAACTTTCAACGTTGATGACACTGGTGAAGCAAGAGGGTTCTGTATCTTCCTTTACATTCTCAGGGAGGATAGAGGCAGAAGCTAAGACGGTGTTCTTCGGCCTCGTGTTCGCTGGTTTGATGGCTGTGGTTCTCGGTATCGTATTCGCCGGAGGCTGCATCATTTATGGCTGCTTCATTCCACGATGGTTAGTTTTCGTTCTGAAATATCCAGGGTTTCCATCGCTCTACTTTGACATGGAATCCTTTGAGTCAGTGGCTCACTTGAATTCAGTGGCGTACTGATAGGCCATGCACAATACTGGGAGGACCCTGTAGGGCCCCCGATTGTATCGATAGAGGACCATGTATTTTTTTCTGCGGTCTTCATATTCCTCGGTACGCCACTTTTTGAAATCATCAGAGGAATATAATATCGGATAAACCTTCAAATTAATTTATTCCACGTTCTCTTAAACATTGAACGGATAATCAGTTCGGAGTTGATAGATATGTTAAAAATTTACGAATGTTTCCTTCAAACTGTGTTCATTCGCAATTCTAAGGAAAGTTCACCTTTCAGAAATGGGTCGAATTTCAAGGAAAAAGGTTTACTAATTACTCGCAACTATAAATTTTCTCGCCAGGAAAATGAAGCAGCTTTACGAACCAGATTATCAAAACATGCCGCTCTGTCCGGTGTCGCGAGAACCTGTGACTTTATTACCTCAAGAACCCCCTACTCCTATTGGTACGCAATGTTTACTTTATCGTTAATTATGAGTGATTGGAATTTTTAAGTCGAGTATCATCTGCTCCGCGTTAGCCGAAATTTTTTCTCATATTGTAATTATGTTGATGCAGGCCAGACGGTTGACTTTCACCCGACAGCGAATGCTGCAAGTGATCTACAAGTACCTCATGCAACAGAGATGATCGTTTGAAGAGGTGATTCCAAAGACGAGATTTGTGTTTCTGACGCGTTTTTATTCATAATTTTACGACGTGGTGATGATTTGTAATAATAAAAGCACAATAATACTTTATAAAGTAAGTAATGGTTCAGCTCAGAGACGGGATGTGTTTAAAGACTTGTTATTGTTTAGTGTTTTAATATGCCATAAATGAAAACTCATACTTTTCGGTGATATCATCCAAGATGCTCATATTTTTATATTCAAATAAAAGCCTTTGTATTGTTCGCATACGTTGTTTGAAAGAGTCATACTGTTTGAATGAAGTTCTAATCCCCCCTTCTACTTTTCAGTATTTTAGAAGAAATTTCCTCATTGGTGACGCAAAGATATTTGGATTATATTCCAAAACATTCAGTTCGCTGGCTTAAGACTTCCCATCACAACATCATAAACTAAGATGAAAAATGGTCCCGCTCGCAAATACTTTGAACACTTTTTACTTCAATCTCCAAACAACAAGTATCTGGGTCGAAAAGCAACGATACACTCCTAGTCTTTCAAACCTATTTCAACTAGGATAGTAACCTTTGTCAGCCTCATTTGGGAGTTGTCCTCATGAAAAAGACAGTTTGCGGGAGATTCCGGTAGGTCAAACGAGGTTGTTCAATACCTGTTGCCCAAAAGTTAAATTATGAAGAAAATAGATTTAAAAGGTATTGCAGTCGGTATGCTCCAACATACGTTGAATAAATAGATTTAAAAGGTATTGCAGTCGGTATGCTCCAACATACGTTGAGTCGAGGATTTTCAACAGTTTTCCTAGGAAAATCAAAACGATACGCTGATTACAGTTTCACATCCAGATTCTCCAAAACATTTTCGAGAACTTAAGAGAAGGAAGTGTTTACTCTGCTGGAATGCTGCAGTAAAGGTATACGTTATAATAAAAATTGCATCTGTTGGAGTTACTTGCATCATTTTTAACGAGAAACAGAAAAGTTGCTGAGAAACTCCGCTAAAATGGAGCAAAACTAATTGTTAACCAACCGTTCTTGAAACAATAAACGAGATGCTGGAAAAAGGAGTAGGTGCTGATGTGTGATCACTCTGACTATTCCTCACATAGTAGTAAAATAAGTCTCAAGACTTGTAAATATAGATTATAAATAAGTCACAATCAAACTATAGTGTAAGGAGGGAAAATCAGCAAGATCCGGAAGGCTGGAGAATGCCAACAAATTGTTGAAATCCGGGAGCCTCCAAGTGAGTCCGTTAGAAGCGGCTCAGTTTTAACCCACTTGATTACCTCCCTCTGGTGAAAGCTAAATCTTTTGCAATCGCCTTCGCGAATGACNAATCTCTCTCTCTTTTCCTTCAAATATGGAGTATTTCCACAAAGCATCACCAATGCCTGTGAACTATTTTCCATGAAAAAGGTACTGATATTATTTTGACTAGATTATTCAGGAAACGATATCAACTCAATTTTACCACGAGCGTCATTTCAGTCGCTCAACAGCTATAATTAATGGTATGAATGAATCTAACGTAATGAATTGTGATACATGAAAAATTCAAGTCATTCGATAGATTCATCACAGTATAATTTTACATTCAGTTTTACCTCTGATCCGCCTCCAGTGTTCGGTAATTTAGGCCTTTTTGCATGCAATGATAAAAAGAAAATTTCTATGGCTTGATAAACAATGAGTAAATGGCAATATCAGTAACGATTACAGCCATGCATCATGTGGTTCCCATGCGACATTTGAGTTGAAATTCAGGGAGTAGTTGGTGGCGGAGGGGAAGGGGCGCTACTATATTTCTATGTCCAAATAAATAAAATAACAACTTCTTTGTCTTCTCACCTTTTGCGTTCTTCTCTCGTTCACTACAGGGGGCGTTTATAATAAGATTGCTAGCGAGCGCTCTTGGTGCGCTCCTGCCATTCCTCTGCAGAATTATTTCTAGAACGCTCCCGCTCCTTCCTAAGAACACGTGGATGAGTGAGTCCAAGTCGGCGGATACCACGCTAGAGTTCGGAAACCCGTGGTTGACCTGATGGGATTTTCAGTTCTCACACTACTCCCAAGTTAGAGACCAAGATATAGCCGCCATAAAACGCAAGGTTTGCTTTTGTTTAGTTATTGGGATATAAACTCCCCACAGTCAAAAATAGCAACCTTAGCTCTTCCCTTTACTTTAGCTGGATTCGGTTGTCAAACGCTTCGATGATGGAGAATTTTGCTATAATTGATCTCATTTTACTTATTAGTTTTTTTGCCTATCCTCTTTTCCAAGCATTGCACACACAGCCCTTCTTACCCTTGTTTTCTTCATTCACGACTTTGTGAACATTCATCATGCGATTTTATGCCTCTATTTTATGTCCTTCTCACCTCTAAATCACCAACGACCACGATGGCAGTAACCAAGTGATTGTGAATGATTTTAGGAATGTGACTGGAGTCCAATTCGTGGAAGTTTCTTGAAGATGCATCGCATTGTTCTTTTCCTTTCCTTCGTTGTCCTAGCAGGCTCTCAGAAAGGTAAATATTCTGGCGTAAGAGTATTTATTGAAAAGGTGTACCGGAATAGTGAGTAAAAATGACGAAATTTAAGAGTGATTCAATTGAAGGATTGGAGTGTTCGGATGACTCCGGTTGTGATAAACATCAGACATGCAGTTTTGGATACTGTAGGTGCTCTGTTGGATTTCTTAAGGTGAACAGGTTTTGTTATAAAGGTAATTTTCTGTGTGTGGTTTCAGAGTGGGTTTTGCATGCCGAAATTTTATTTTACATTTACACTTTGCACAGAAAATTCCTCGTTGCACCATACTTAGCTAGTGGGCTCACCTTACTAGATCAAGAGTTGCAAGAATATTGGGTTGAAGTCGAGTTAATTGTTGAAAATAATTAGACGCATGTCTCAGGGGAGGATTTGCAGTAAGGCGAATTTAGCATAGACTTATTGGGGTACTTAATGAAGAGTGTTGAGTCTCTTTGAATGACATTTATTTGCAATTTCTCATAGCTGCTAGGCGCATTTGTGGACTAAAAATTAATTTTATCAACATATTTGCTAAGAATAAATATATGAAGTAGTGTAGTGCTAAGCTATCTTTCAAAAAGGAAGAGATTTCTTTCACTATAAATTTTCTCGATTTAATTATTAATTTATCATGTAACTTATGAAGCTAGTTTCAGGGGCATTTTATTACATTCAAAGAATTCAATCCAGCTGAGTTGCTCTCTGACTGTTTTTGATAGGGCGGACTTCAAGCAAGAACTTTTCGGTCTCTTTCAATCAATTATTGCAACCGATATAATCGCCATTTAATTGAATGTAATGTAATTGATATATTTTAATTTACTATTTTTTCTTGTCATTGTGTAGCGATTACATTTCTGAAGAGTGCATTCCAACGTATTTTGTGACAAACGGGTATTTTTTGATACTTAAGTCCATTTCTAATAGGGAAGGCTTGATCTAATATTTGCGGTTTAGGCCTCCGATAAATTAAAACTGCCCATTGTATGTTTTCTAACAAATTATTGCTGAAAGAGTAACTTTAGATTAGAAATTTTCAACTGATATGTTTTGGAGAACTTCCTGGTTTATTGCTTTTCGAGAGTTTACAAATGCTGCACTAATAATCTGAATTTGTGTATAGGAGAGAACTTTATCGGCTATTCATTATATTTCTTTTGTTGTTTGGCTTTGCGACTTTCTAAAGATCAAAAACCCATATACTGAGGGGTGTAAACCATTTCCGTGTTATGCAGAATCGTAATGATACCCTCAGTACTCCGTATCAAGTTAATATCAGAAACTGTTATAAGACACTTTCGTGCTTTAAAAATTTCATTGTTCAAAACTAACATTAGTCAACATAGAACGCAAGAATAAGGGAATACATTTCAAGTGTGAATTTGAAATTCCGTAGAGGATACTAAATTTTTTGTGCTCCCGAATATCCAAGTGGGCAACGCGTTCGACTTCATCGAATGCGGTCCCGGGTTCGATTCCCGGTGGGGGCCCACGTGCGAAATGACCTTAGCTGTCGATGCACTTTTAACAATACCACTAAAATTAATTTTGGATTATTTCCTGACATTCAGTTCCAACACACGACATTATTGTTAAGGCCGTAAGAAGAAAATGAAATACTTTATATAATATAACTTNGATTTAAAAGGTATTGCAGTCGGTATGCTCCAACATACGTTGAATAAATAGATTTAAAAGGTATTGCAGTCGGTATGCTCCAACATACGTTGAGTCGAGGATTTTCAACAGTTTTCCTAGGAAAATCAAAACGATACGCTGATTACAGTTTCACATCCAGATTCTCCAAAACATTTTCGAGAACTTAAGAGAAGGAAGTGTTTACTCTGCTGGAATGCTGCAGTAAAGGTATACGTTATAATAAAAATTGCATCTGTTGGAGTTACTTGCATCATTTTTAACGAGAAACAGAAAAGTTGCTGAGAAACTCCGCTAAAATGGAGCAAAACTAATTGTTAACCAACCGTTCTTGAAACAATAAACGAGATGCTGGAAAAAGGAGTAGGTGCTGATGTGTGATCACTCTGACTATTCCTCACATAGTAGTAAAATAAGTCTCAAGACTTGTAAATATAGATTATAAATAAGTCACAATCAAACTATAGTGTAAGGAGGGAAAATCAGCAAGATCCGGAAGGCTGGAGAATGCCAACAAATTGTTGAAATCCGGGAGCCTCCAAGTGAGTCCGTTAGAAGCGGCTCAGTTTTAACCCACTTGATTACCTCCCTCTGGTGAAAGCTAAATCTTTTGCAATCGCCTTCGCGAATGACTCATTTTTGATTTCTTATTATTTTTATTTTGACTTTCTCGACCTTCTTCCTGGTCGATGGCGTTCATTTGTAATCCGAACGTTGGTGAGAGGTCTATAAAAATGTAATCCCTTTTTTAAATATTTTAAAAATTCAATTGATCTTCATGTTTAAAACTTTCGATATTGATATTATTTAATATTTTTTAGGTTGTTAAAACTTGCGACCCAAACCGAAAGGGATAAATAATACCGTGATTATAAAGCTCCCATTCTTACATGCATTAGGTTTCTTTCGGAAATAGTGTCTACAGGAATGAATCTTATATCTTATGCTCCATGTTTTCTTAATCAACATTGTATGTTTACGTCTGAGGCGTAGCGAAGCTGGTGGAGTATAAGTTAGGCTTTCATCGGATGAAAGGAAAGCGAAAAATCAGGGCCAAAATCTCTGTATACCCTCCTACCCAATGAGTCCGTACCGAATACCTCACGTAGGAGATATAAAATTTTTATTTTCCTGAAACACTATTGAACATTTCAAGCTTTGATCGAAATTTAAGGGCATATAATACATAGGAGAGCGATCTGACAGGAAATTCCTATCAGATAATGCCGGGCTATTTGTCATTTCCGCTAGCTTCTTGTTCAGCAGATGGTCAAAAAATCGAACTTTAAAAGCATCTTCACTCTCATTTGAACAATATGATCTTATCGTTTGCAAAGGAAAAATAAAAGCCAATTGTTCATAGTTTCGCCTCTTCAGGATAAACGCACAATGCCTTCCCAATGCAGTTTGTCTAATCTATACTTAAATGCATAAAACTTGAGCAAAGATTTATTTAAGGGAATTGCTCGAAAAGTCAGGAAATATTACAGCTATGATTGTAGTAATAATGAGAATAGAATTCTAGTAATAATGAGACCAAGAATAAATCCTCTTCAGGTTTTGGAGTAAATCTTTACTAGATATTTGATCGGAGTCTTTCCTGATTTGCAAATAGCTTTGCGTTGACTTTGCTTTATTGACTCTTGCTATTGCTGCTAAGAAAATGATAATCAAAAGTATTGTGAACTGTTTACTCATAATGAACATTTACAATATCATCATAGGGCATATTCATAATTAATTGTTACTGATGTTTTGTGACCAATTTAAACAGGGAAATAAAGTTGTAAAACAATGGCTTTTGCAAGACTTAAAAAATAATTTTTACCTGCCAATCAGGAAATGTATGTTTCTAATATTTAATTTTAAGGGGCGGCAGATTATGTCCGCAGATAGGTAGGGGGCGGCTGTGATGCTATATATTTACCTATTGAACTGGATTGAAGGACTTAAAATATCACCGCGCTTTTGTTGTTCATGCTCTCCAATTACGCTTCTCGAGAATTCTTGAGGAAGATCACCTATCATAGCTGATTCCCTCTCTGAAGAGAGACGGAAGCGCAAAGTTTGGGAAAGCTATTTAGAGAACTAGAAAGATGTGGGCTACCTCAGACTGAGTGATTTATATCATCGTGCTTTCAACTCCGAACCGCCAAATACCATTCACGAAGTCGTGCCTGCAGCTGTTACCTAAGTAATGAAACGAATGCATATCCAGAGCCGTGGAGAGGTGATGTGGGCTCAGGTGCGTAGCATATGTCAGCTCCCCTTGTTTGTATTATTTTTCGCTGTTCATTTATTATTACGAGTTAAGAGAAATTAACATGAATATGGCCTAAAATATTAAGAAATCGAGTTGAAAATTTACCCACATCCAAATTCCTTTAGGATAATGATTTCAGGCTGAGGTCTCATCTGGGCCCAAAAAAGTAGCGGGACCGGGTACTTCAAATCATCTTGTTTCTCTTTACCTATGAAAGTATTCCGTATTAACAATAACATAAGCATTAACATAGTGTAGGCGATCATAGTGTATGATTATTAAATCCTAATGAGGGATTAACCAGCATATAGTCAGCCATAAACCATAGCAATGGTCATAGTGTGAATTCCTGCACAATCTATCTTGTAATTTTGTCATTTATTCCTTATTCTAATTTTACTTCTGTAACTTATATCATATTTATGATAAATAGAAATGGCTGATTTTTCCAAGTAAAAATTTCCGCAGCGGAAATGTTAACGGAAAAAGATAAAATTGTGGCAAAATACCCATCCACTTATCAACAGGGACGATAAACTCTCCTGTAAAGTTTGGCCTTGTAAACTTGGAACCTCACTTTATTAACATTACTAGTAGCACTAAACCAAGGATGCTTCCCAAAACTTCATATAAATCGAAACAGGCTTATGAATGATAATTTAGAACCAACTTCGACCCAAGATTATAATCAATGTCATAATAATCCTCTATCCCAAATTTATGTGATTTTTGCGATCTTTAACACCTCGGCTTATTTGCTGAGGCAGAGCAGAATTTTGTTAAAACCAAAAACTAACCAAATAGATTAGACTTACAGGTAATGTGAATAAAATCCGAACATCGACATTCTATTAAGTAAAGCTCCTCTTCGAGGAAAAATAGTTTTTAAGGAATTCAGATATAATGGATGCTGAAGAAATTATTTGGTCTTTCGATTAAGTTTATTGTTATAGTATCCTGAATATTATAATGGGTAGTTTTAGACGGTAAAAATGTCTGTCTAGACCTTCAATTTGTGATTTCCCACAATTCTATTTATATCCATACACCGAATGATTCTTATCAACGGAAGTGCAAAATAAAGCTCAATTTCCTTGCTTCAATTGGTATATGAAAAGAGCAGATCAAAGGAGCCATCGCAGGCAGCGTTCCTAGATGGACTTCATTAACTGTTGTGACATACCTTTCTACACACGGCTTTGGGAGGTTGCCAGACGGGCACTTTATTTCTGTCTTTCCAGTGATTCTCGCGGGAAACTCGGAAATTCTGGGAAATGGGACGGAATTTTCATCAAAGGCATTCATTCTTTCTTATAAGCTGAGATGTTTATCTTTAAGTATCGTCGGAAATCATGTGTGGCCATGAGGTTACTTTTTCGGAAAATGAACTCCGATGCTCCCAGATAGCAAAGTGGGTAGCGCATTAGCATATATAAAAGTTGACTACGGTTCGATTCCCGGGAGGTCGATATGCGCGAAATGACCTCAGCTGTCGAAGTACTTTCAAAACACTGCTACGAAAGACCTCTATGAATGACGGAGCGTATTCAAAACATTTTTTTCACCAAGCATACTTTTTACAGCAAAGTTAATATAAAAATCATGCTTTTCCCCCAAGGTATTGAAAGCGTTTTCCTTGAAAAAAATTATCGCCTAAGAAATCGCCTTCCCATCGTGGGAAGAAGGTGTTGTGGATGTCTTGAGGATCAAGAAACTGAATTACTTTTTCAGTCTCTGAGAGAAACATGTCGTAGTATTTAGCTGGAGGTTTTCTACTTGAGGATGTTGTAGGAAAAGTGAAAACATTTTCGTAAGATAAAATCGGGTATTTGGTAGGATAAGAAATTAGTATGGTATTCAGGGCAATGAAATATTGAGAAATGCTTAGCTTGGAAATGCTCAATAATAGTAGTCCATTAATACTATCCTTTAGCATTTAGAAAAATGCCCTTGTCCCATTAAATTTTTTTTCGTAAAGCCAAGTGAATAGTAATTTGCATAACTGAATAAAATTTTATATACTCCATTTAAAATAATATTTTTTCCAGAATTATATCATTTTCAATGGAGAGATTCTTTGAAATATTTTTCTGGACTGCTTTGCCTGGCTGGAAACAATGCAATTACATACAATTAGGATGGTAGAGTTCAATCACACGTCAGCTTTTTAAAGTGCTCTTGTTTGAATTATAATACCGATCGAAAGTAAATATAAAGTGAAAAAGATTAAGTATTAACTGCCTAGGTGGCCGAGTGGTTACGGCACATGGTAATATGAAGTTGGCAGTAGGTGAGGCGTTTTAAATACAGGCCAGAGAAAATATTTTACCGTTGCTACTTGGTCCACCGACCAAATTGCAACATAACATTAAATAAATAAATTAAATATACACTTTCAGAAACTTGGAAATCTGAAGCATAATGACTAAAGGAAACTAAGTGAACAAGTGTACACATATACAGAGAGCTGGAGACACGTGTACAATTATGTATTAACTCATAACGTTAACATTCGATAAACAATTTTTTAAAGAAAGAAGCGGAACTACCCGTTGATTCCTAACGGGGAAGTGTAGGAAATAAAAATGGAAGTAAGAAATGAAGCAGTAGTAGCTTTATTTTCGGAGGGGAGAATCTAACATCTCTCATCTTGGCTTAGACATCGTGATACACAGGATTTAGCTATTTTATGGTATTATTAAGATTCTATAACACCACTCATTAAAGCACATCTAATTCACCGCTGTCTAATTGTTTGTTGCAAGTAATACAGATATACTTATCATACGGTGATTAGTTCTCGAGTTTTAGGCTAACGTATGTACGTACATAAATTCTATTTCATATTTCAGGCAAAGACAAAGAAAGATGAAACGTAAGTAGCTAGTGTTAACGGTTTGTTTGGAGATTCGACTCTTGATTTTAATAGGCCGTTTTCTCGTTTTAATCACATCTTTCAATTTCTGCTGCTAGTGATTTGTTGTTCGAGATTTTAATATCCTCTCCGCATTCACAGGTTGTATGAGTTCGATGAGCAACTGCAGGAATGCACGTATATTAAGAACCTGACAGAAGTGTTAGGTTTACTGAGGGAGCAATGGGACAATATAGGTAAGTTTTCATAATAAGGACAGTTTTAGGTATTAAAAAAAAATGTACACATTTGAANCTTTATAAATTTTAATTTCTATTTTAACAAATATTTCACAATCTACTGAACAAATGACCAATCCAACATTTTGTGCAAGATTATAAGATTTGATGAATATCCTTTTCTAAATTTAGCAATTTCAAATCAATATCTTATGATACTGGGAAGGATTTAATGTTACATAATAATAAATTATTAATTACCATCAGCAAAAGTTCCTGTTATAGCTTGAATAATGTTTAGATAAAAATTAGGAAGAACAATTTAGCTGCCGTTTATTGATTAAAGATTGACTACCATTTAGGCCAGAATTTGAGAATAAATAATTCTTATGATCAGTCAGTCATTAAAACATGTGCTTTTTAACTCAATTTTCTTTATTGGTTATAGAACTCATTAATTTGGATTA
The DNA here is from genome assembly GCA_000376725.2 of Ladona fulva. Lineage (NCBI taxonomy): Eukaryota > Metazoa > Arthropoda > Insecta > Odonata > Libellulidae > Ladona > Ladona fulva. The sequence goes on from KZ308451.1 coordinate 703,498, forward strand.
ATTAAGTTTTCTAAACTGTACTACTCATTTAAGGAACTCAATCACAGGAAGATGAAACAAGATTTAGTATGGCCATGAATAACTACTAAGGTCATCCAATAATAATCTTAATGCTTGAAATACCGTTCCATGGCAAGTTACTGGGGAAACTTAACAACATCATCAGCATTTAACCCTTAACTCATCTCGAAGAAAATTAGCCTAAATTGCTTCACAAGTAAATCATTTAATACAAGAAATAGAATGTATAAAGGTTTAGTACAGATTCAGAATAGCATTTCAATAGATTTAGAGGTACCCTTCATATTAGGACTGTTAAAATTAAGAATGTTTAATAATAGAAGATTTTGATAAAAAAAGTACATAGACCTTTAATTAGCTTTAGATTGTATCCTAATTTTGTCTCTCTGAACATTCAGAGCAGAATAATATTTAGATAAAATGTCCATGTTTGAAGTTTTAAAAATGACTGGTGTGAAAAGGAAATTTTATGCTTTTAAATGTATGTATAATTTTTTAATAATACAAGAGTAACATGAGCATACAACAGTACACTTCATTTGCTAAGAATGTGAGTTCTATATAATGATTGAGATTTTATGATATCTTCTCAAATTGAAAGTTTTGCTACAGAGCTATGAAAAGTATTCATGACTGCAACAATTTGCACCAGGATCAAAGCTGGTGTTAAGTTTTTATCTCCAAGTAAGTTGTTAGCCTGAATGAATAAATCATAACTTTCAGCATAATTATTTTACATAATAGCAACACAATTTTTACAATTAGTTGGACCAAATGTAAGGATCAAACTTGATTGAAGAATCATTTTTAGAGAAGTTTTCCTTAACCTAAATTGAGTTTAAAAAAAATATGATCTGATAAAAATGTGAATGAATGAGTTCACTTTCATGCATGCATATTCTTGTTCTCTTTAAATGTTTGATTAATCATGAGATTCTTGACATTCCACAACTTTACATCTATTCACGTCAAGTATACATAAATAGAGGGAATGAAAGCATTACTAAGAGCATTTAAGGTTTGGGATTTGGGGAGTTTTATTATTCTTGCTTGAAATAGGTTTCACAAATAGTGAATAGTTGTAAAAAGTACCATTCCATCAAATACCTACTTTAGAGAATTCAAACATTTATATACAAGATATATAAAAACATATAAAATATGTACCATTCTCAATGAAATACGGGTCAACCCTCTTCAATCAATCATTACATAATTATAATACTATGATTATGAGAAGCAGAATCTTAAAATTACTTTAAATTCGATATCACATCCACGTTCATTGGTATGAAAAAATCTTTCCAAACAAAATTTATCACAATTAGTAATGATAATTTCAATACCAAAATTTGAAACATATTTTCTAACATCTTTAATATTTTCTTTACAAAAGTAATCATTATGATAAGAGGTACTCATATTGACATAATTAACCAATCATAGCTAACAAGTAATATGAACCACATTACATAACAATTTTCTTTAAACGTAATATAATAGAATTATATGGTTAATAGACCGAAATCAATGACATTTGGCATCCCTCATGCCAAGCAACAATACATCACACACCCCTTTGCAGCTTTATCCAATCAGAGATTCAATTCACAAATATCACACACGCCCCACATAAATATTTATTAAGGATATTAATTTAATGGGGCCATTTGAATTCATTAGTTCTCTTAAATTACAACAGATCACATTCTTCATCAATTAAGCCTTAACTGAGATTCTTTAAATGCATGAAGTAAAGCTTGGTTGCAAGAACACTTTCAAATACCTATAGGTAAATAAAAGAAATCATTGAAAATACATACAATGCATTATTTAATAATGCTTTCTCGCTTACTGATCTATGATTTGAGATAAGTACTTTAAAGAACATGAGAAGCTTCGGCATCCTTTGATCAAATGGCTCTTCACAATGTGGGATTATACTGAGCCTAGGATGAAGTGCCAGGCTGTAGAAAAAAATGAGAAGAATTATATAGCTGAATAAAAATAATATGACTTAAGTTTAGAGAAGAATATCTTTAAGATAACTTGATGCATATATATAGATCATAGATAGGATTTTAAAAAGTTTTGACTCCAGAATATTATAATTTAAAAAATTCATTTACAACTGTAGTTTACTAAATAACAAAAATTTATTTCCACTGCATCTTATCTTCAGAACCAATGAAATATCTTATTAAATAATGCAATGTTATTATTATGATAAAGAATACATTTATTCTTTACCTTTATTATAGTAAGCTATGCTTGAGAGAACATAGAAAAAAATGTAAATTTAGAAAATGTAAAATCATAATACATTTAACACAAAAATCTTGGAACATATGCAGAAATTAAGGAAATCGCAAAAAATAATCAAATGTGCATAAAAAAGTGAATTTTTTTAGATATAGTTTTCATGGGATTGATGAGCCTGTTCCCTAGTAAAATCAATTCAATTATTTATACATCAGTTCAATGGAACGAAAAGCAGTAGAGATTAAACAATTAATACTTATAATGAATGTTATGGCAATTTTGGGATAACAGCTGTAAGGGAAGAAAAACAGCTAAATATAATCTTAAGATTTACTTAGAAATACCAAATATAATATTAAAGAAAAGAAATACAGAGATTCCAACAATATAATTTCTTTCCATTCTCCCTTTGCAATTTCATAAGTCAAAAAGCCCATTAAAATCACATTTGGAGAAATATTTTCTTTATTTAATGAAACTGATAGTTAATTCTTGGATAATGACTTCATTAGGAAAATTTTGGTCTTACAAGACCACTCATACAATTAACCTTTCTTGAGCCACAAACGCGAAGAACCATGCCCGTAACCAGGATTCAAACCTAGGATCCCAGTGTTGCTAGTCCAATATGTTAATCCCTACTCCCCAAGGCTGGTGGATGGGTTCTAAGTGAAAAATTACATTAATGCTTAAAATTAATTCATATTATCAATCTATGAGGATACTTACTAAGATAAAAAGATGCTGTAAGTCATGTTCATCTGCATCAGGGAGAGAGACTATTCTTTCAACATAATCATCTGTCACTTCCTCCAAAGTGGGTGGATTCCAAGCTGGTCTCTTGTCCTTATCAACCAAAATGGCACGGACACCTATAATTTTTTTCAAAAGGCAACATTTTAGTCTCCCATTACCTCTAAGTTACGTATTTGTTTGCATTTCCATTTTTTATTCAGTTGTCCCAAGTAATTTCAATGTATTACAAGACCTCTGCTCCTCATGTATCTGTATGTGAATATATTACCTATTAATATTGCACTTATATTTAATTTAAAGGTAACATACCATGTGCTCCATTAAATGTCTCAAGAAAAAAAATCACAATATTTCCAATTAATAATTTTCATCACATAAATAAGTTTAGATTTTAAACTATCAGATCCACTTTTGGATTCTACATTAAAACCTTTCTACTATCATTTTATTTTTGTAGATGAAATAATATTAAAATTTAACATATAATATAATCAATTGAAGTAGCTGTCACTATGTGGAACTCCATAACGGAGAAGTGGAAAAAGTAACTGATGAGCATAATGACTACACTACAGTTGAAACTGGTTGCACAAATTTATAGTCAAACTGAGACAATGTTATTCTTTCCTCCTATCTGTAAAGTAATTACTTCTTAAGGAATTGAACTTAAGGGTATTATTGGATATCATTTAAACTAGCCATTTCAGAACCTCAGAAAAGATCCTTTCTTCTTAATCCCTTTCTTCCGTTATGATGGTCGTGTGTTAGGAGAGGAAGAAGGGAAGTGGTGGAGGGGTGGCCTCGAACCTAGGCCGAAGCTCTTTCGATCTATTTGCTGCGCAATGTGCTGGACATGTTGCTCAAATTACACAATTACGGAAATTGTGTGAAACTTACGTACTTGGAAAGTACCTGGATTCGAAGATAAATGATTAAGCTAAAATTATGTCCCAGAAGATTTTCGTATCACTTCTTATTACTGAGTATCACTACAATGAAAGGGATAGATTTTTATGTATGTTCTCTAATTTATTTCTCAATTATGGTTTGCATGAACCTAACAAGGAATGTATGCCAAGTGTAGCAACATCTTTTAAGCATTGAATGGCGAAAACAGAAATATTTTATCTATATGCATGCAATCATGGCGATGTTATTGCCAACAGCCTGCAAACGGGTATTCAGGCCTTGTATTCATTGGCCTTAAGCAGCAAGCCATAGATGACAATTTATCTAGCTAACATATTTTCAGTAAAAATAATTACACTTAAATATGGCACCATTCTTCATGGAAAGACTCATATTTATATTCTTTTGTACTGGATTATAATATTTATTTATTGTACATAATAATACCAATTGAAATAGAACCATACAGACATTACACAGCAGAACAACTATTGAGCTCGATGTATACAAATATTTCAAATAGTTACTCGGTGACAGAATTTTTCTCTCGGCGAGGATTTTATTTTCTAAAACGAATTCAATGATCCTCATTTTTAAAATTTCCGTGATTCCTCATTCCCAATTTTCTTCAATCACGGCTGTTTCTGTGGGTCGGAAAGTAGGCAACCGTGCTAGACAAACACAACGTTTCCTTTCCGTAAACCGAGGAGTCCCAGTTTCTGAGTAGCCTTTGCGTTATAGGCACTATGTGTCCCAGGTCAGTAGCAGCGTAATATTCTTATCGACGTGTAAGACTCCGCGGTTACTAATTACGTAACTGAGGTGAAGGGAAAAGGAAGATACGAGATTGACTTACGAAAGAAAGGGCCGGAATAAAGCGACATTATTCAGATATGTATATTTCAATGGAAAGAGAGGAAGGAGAAAACATTAAAACGGAAAAATACGACAACACAAAAATCATCCGGAGTGAAATTACGTAACAGAATGAAATTCGCCTAATACCAATCATTTTCTGAACTCAGATACAACCCTGAAACAGTTTATTATCTATTATGAAAGAGATTGATCAGCTTTTCATAACAGCGGCTATTGATTGCTCGAAAAATTTCATGCATCGATGGAGTGTGATATGCATGAATAGAACCATCTTCGTCCAGTCCACAACGTTTTTTTCGAATAGCAAAGGCCTAACCCCTGAACGACCTCTATCCATCGTCACGTGATCTTTCAGATATCCACTTCCTATATTTCCGTTTTGATGAGAGATAGGAGATGAAAATTTCTAATTATGTCGACAGACATTTTTTATAGGAAAAATACGGCCCTCAACGAAGCTTCTCTTCGCAGATTATCAATATTTTAAGATAGGTCGCATACGACATTACGGCATCGGACCGAGGTTAAAAAATCTGCAATCTTGTCCATTCGCAACAGCAGATTTAAATATTACGTCAAAATTATACGCAAATCATCATCCATTCATTATGAGAGTAATAATATTTACCGAGCACTCAAGTAATTTTCCAGGGAAATCCTACCTCCCCAAGAAAAGATGTATCAACGAATTTTGTAGAAGCACGAAGATTTTTAAAAATCCCATCTCTCACCATGAAAGCTAAATTTTGAGTATCTGGTATTGTATTGAATCGAGAAAATAGAAATGTCCGTGATTCTATTATCAGCCAATGGCGACTATAACACTTTACTATCACTCTTATCAACTTCGTGATTATTAATGAAGAATTATGAAAAGAACTAAAATACGGTAACGAATCTTTTAACCCGAAGATTCTAGCATATTATATAATTATAATATTCAGAGTAGACAAGCTTTGTCATTTCTTCCATAAATTCATTCACAAAAATTTCATAGCTGGACCAATGGTATCGTGGAATCCCAATAATTTTTAATTATATTTTATCTTATAATAGCTTATCCATTTATACATAGG
>KZ308451.1:709663-738922 GCA_000376725.2 Ladona fulva
TGTGCTTTTTTGTACCTCCATTTCAATGAATGCTTGAAACCATTTTAAGATTTTAATTTCCTTAGGCTTGCGTAAATTTTAGAGTTAAGCGACCAAGAGTCTACTCCCTTTCCTAGAAAGACGTAAGTTCACTCTTTTTTATTTAATTCATTATTATAGTAAAGTAAACGGAGAGCTCCTTTACTCCAAACTCCTTGGAAGCGTAAAATCTAAAGAGCTATCTTATTTTTTTGAAATGTTGTTCAGATCTGTGCATGGAAATTTAGTAATTACACTGTACGATTCTCATCTCCTTATGTGTAGAAAGTTTGCTCTTTCCGTTTATGATTTTTATCCTCAGTCTATTAAAATTAGTTTTATTGTTTTAATGTTTGCATGAAGTGTTAGTTTACGCATTTGAAATTGGAAAAACCACCCAAGTCAATGCATTCATCTGGTATAACAGAAAAGTAACTATTTTTCTTCTAACTTTACCTCTAACCTTAAATTCACAACTGAAAAGTATTTTTAGGAAAGTTTCGTAATAGTAAAGGAATGTGTACAAAGAGAGTTCGGCAGAATCTCCACTATGAAACATATTCATCTGTCTCTGTCAATCAGAAGAAATATACAAGCAGATGGCAAAAGAATCGTTTTCTAAAAGTATCACGTGAGTGCCACGAAACCGATCACGTTGTGAAAAAAAAAGCAAGTGAAGCAAACAGGGCCAAAGCATGAGTAACTGGAAAGATATTCAGATGCAGACGCAAGGGCAGCGAACTGATTATCACGAACGAATGACATAAGAAGTATGCGTAATTTTCGCCTGTGTCATCGATTAGTAAACTGAATGGAAAACGCCTGTTTGCGATGTAAGTCGTGTTATTTCAGTGGAAAGTAGTTCGAATTTTAAATTTACGATGAAACATAATTTAAATTAAGGAAAAGATTCTTAATTTCTTTCCATTTATTAGATAGTTTAATCTTGAAAATAATATTTTAGCATCGCCATTAATTCTTCAACTTGCTCTATTTAAGGGGATTTTAGAGCCTGATAAAAGCGAATAAATCCTTTATAATGTGCAGTATTTATGAAAAATCAAGAATTTGCTAACAACGGCATTTTTGAGAAATAGTAGCAGCTGGAAAAATTTACGGAAATGTATGGAACTCCCTTGTACTTGCTCAAAATGAAAAATGAAGTCTGGCACGGGAAGAAAACTCTCGCTAGTCCTGGGAATACAAACTTTATGCCACTTCACAATCATTTGCTATGATATTTGGTACAATCATAAAATAATAATAACTTATATCCGACGCACGGCGGTCTAGAATCGAAAAAAGCTGGCCAAGACTAAAAAAATGTTTCTTTTTGAGTGTGAAAACTTCGCATAGCCAATGTTACTTAAATTTTGCATACAGCTATGCAATAAAGCTATGATAATGCAACATTTATGTTGATTCTTGCGCATTAAAATTTTAGAGGGGATCTCACTTGACCAAGTTTTGGGAAAAATGCCTTACTCGCGAAGTTCTTCAACTTCAAGCCAATGCTAAACCTCATGAGAAAATTATCGAGTAAAATATTATGCTATGGCATTTATTTCCTTATGACATTATCATTATTTACTTATGATATTTTTCCTTGGGGGCATCAAGTAATGTTTACCTAAACATCATGACATGTGGAAGAGCCCCCCTCATAATAATTGGTTATAAGCTAGCATACTACTGACGATCTCCATTGACTTAAGGGGGTTGATTCAATCGTAACTTTACTTGTGAATTAGAATACACTTGCCTTCCTTGAAGTCTGGTCCATTTGACATACGGAAAGAGATCAATATTTCCCGTCGGAGGCACTGATCCAGAGGCCTGCTGAGGCCCAGATCCATCGAGCGATGAATAACCTTCAGGGATGTGGGAGAGAAGGTCCTCATCGCTCCGACGCATCTCTTGGCAATAGGCGAACCGTCTTGCTTCAGCCTCTTCACAACGTCCTCCACGCTATTTTCCCCGAAACATTCCTCAATCTTCCCCAGCACTTCATCCGTCAAGATCACCTCCTTTTTCGTGCTGGAAGCGGCTTCGTGCTCGTCCAGCAAGTTCCTTACTTTCTCATCCGTCGGATCTTCCATTTCCAGAAGCTCTCGCTCAACTTCATTCATCCTCTCGGAGGATACCACGTGGGAAACGATACCGACCCGTTTCGCGTCGTGGGCCGATATGTTCGTCCCCGTCAACGCCAAGAAATATCCCACTTTGCTGGGCAACTTAGAGCAGAAACTGGATGCTCCGTTGTCCGTGTGGAAGCCGATGGCTGCTTCCGGAAGACAGAAATAGGCCCTCTCGGAGGCGGCGGCAAAGCGGCAGTAAGCTGCCAGGGCCACGCCGGCTCCGAGTGCATGACCTCTCACGAGACAAACTGAAGGCACCGGGATTCGAGCGAGGAGGTTGAAGCCCCTGTATCCGTCGCGGAAAAAGGATAAACGACTGGATTCGTTCAGGCGTGAGATGCCCTTGAGGTCTCCACCGGCGGAGAACATTTTCCCCCGGGATGTGACGAGAAGCATGTTTGTTCCCTTGTACCAATTGGCTAGGTGAGTGGCGAGCAAGGGGATGGCTCGCGAGCTCAAGGAGTTGAGGGCTTCTGGACGGTCCAACCTGATGATGGCCTTTCCTCCGATTGTCTTCTCCACTGTAACTCCGTCGACAGTCATAGATTCGGCCGGGCTCGAAACGGAATGAGCAGGTGCTGGAGCTGGTGCTGCCGATGGAGATGCAGAGACGGACGAAAGGCACCTTACCATCGCACGGATACCGGCAGGGGTGTTGAGTGATACCACGAGAGCCATCATGTTTCTAAAAAATGAGAGGACGCAGTGAGAAGAGTATTTAATAAATACAACTCTCTTAAAATAATTTACCGCAAACCGACAAGTGGTAATTCATGCAAAAAGAAGAGATATTTGTAGTAACACAATGCACTAAAATGTGCCGCATAATGGAGCTTTGTAAAATTACCTCAGTTTACCTCAAGGTATTGCAGCAGCGCTCCTTTTTCGGGAGTCTCAGTGTTCTTTTAATATTTTCGTACGCAATAATCTTAATAGGTACAATTGCGAAATAATTATTTATTATTTTTCCAACGCAGGAGATTATATTACAATTAATATCAACAAATTGGAAATCTCTGATCACAATTTACTAGTACGCGCCACAAGTAGGCACAGTTCTCATTAACAACCAAACAACAGCGTCAGCGTCACTCTTCATAGGCTATTTTTTAAAACTGCGATGCCATCTGGATAGAATATTTTTCAAACGGGGATGCTCAACATTTCTCTATATTATTACCAGTTATCACCGCCAGAGATATAAAGCGGTAAATTAATTTTTGTAAATAAACAATTCATACAAAACCTATATTTTCCGAATAATTAATATCAAATTACAGTTACATAACTTAAAGAATAAATATTTCGTTATATATTGATACCTTGTTCTTATTTATGAACAAAAACGAAAAAAGTATCATCAAGTCTCAGAAGAAGTCGTTTTACTTTTGCAGGGTACTTGATCGCTTGATTGATTAATATTATTAATTGTTTATAATTATAACAATTTATGATTTAATATCCCAGAATAACAATTTTAAAAAGGCCCAAGATAAATGTTAGTGAAGTTTGAATTCGAGCATGTTTTTACGAATTACATAAATTCGCTTTCAAATTATCCATTATAGGAACCTGACCCCAGGTTCAAATTCATTTCTTAGAATCTATTATACACATCCATGAAGTTTAAAGATCACTTTTCTATGTGGAAAATACGCAAGCGTAATTTACGTATCTCAAGTAAATTGTGCTCATTTTTCGCCATCGTCAGCGGAATGCTACTTCCTTTCATAAACGGAGACACAATAGGGATGCTCATATTCAAATAGAGATTTCATTACTGACTTACAAAGCTAAAAGAATAAAACTACGAGTCAGCATGAAAGTATGAAGTAAGGCCTTTACGAAGACACAGAGGTTTTTATCAACTCACACCACATTTACGTATCTATAGTTAGCCACATGCTTATTATCGCTAAATGTCAGAGTAGCAAATCGAAAAGACTATGCCAACTCAATACCAAAGCTAGACTTGTTATCGAATAAGTATTCCAATTTCACGATGTTCATGTAACACAAAGCATTGGTAGATATGTTTCACTCATACACAATAATGTGCTGTAATACGATTCATACAATATTAATGCTCAGTTTTAGGGATTTACAAATTATTAGTACTACTAGCATAGATCGATGATGATACACAAACGTTTTAAATGGCGGATTCAATATGAATTACGCGAATCGAATTTATAAATGGATAAGCATCCATTTATACAATTTCAAATAAAAAGAAGTATATGGGTGCAACTCATACATACCTTGGAGGCCTACATTTTAAGAAAAAGTTTGGGTTATACACTAATATATGCTAAACGTAATTTTTATGCTTAGAAGCTCCTTAAATTCTAGCCACCCTCGTATGTCACGAATAAAACATGATCTTTTTGACTAATATCAAACTTATTTTAAATCAACTTAAAATTTGTGTTTGAGAAAAATTAAGGGTCTAGGGGGTGAAAAATGCTGACTTATCACCACTGAACCCTATAACATTCTCTCATGCTCACTAATGCAACATGAACTGTTATTTCCTCTCGTTGACAAAGAGTTACCCCTAGGCACCCTGAGAATTCTAAACGATGCGGAGTCTCCTTTTCATTAATTCACGCCTCGTCGACCCATTCATCACCCGTGATTGCTTAGTGATCGTTACGTGCGCAATGAGACCTTATTTATTCAAGCGTTTGGTGTCGTCCCACGCGTGACGTCGCGGCCTTTTCTAATTCAGTGCGCTTCAATGGAACCCGACAACTCAGTTCGCCATCACGATTTGAATGATGTGATCCTTCCAGACGAGAACCTACTAAATACATGAACACACCCAGCCCTTTACAAATACGCTACGATATTCATGGAATAAGTTTATGCAATAGTTCTTTTTCCTTCCATCGTATCATCACCAAGAGACATGGTATTCTCAATATCGCCCTAATAAAGTCGTATTATTATTGTTACCTTCTCGAAAGTCCAATTACAATACGTATGAATGAATCCGTAGCAAGCGGAGAGGTGATTTGTTCTCATAAAATCCTTCAATGATTCTTTCATTACAAGCTAATTATTCACACGCTAAAAACAGTCAAAGAAATTTAAAACAGAAACATTACACATCGACTAAATTTCCACTTAAAGTATCTTTTTTCAACCTATCTTAGATGAGATAATATGGAAACAAGCAGGAAATCTCACCCGAAAATTTCTACTCAATGAGGTAGACGGAAGTGAACAAGGCATGCAAAGAATGAATGACTACGAAATGGCGAATCTTCGAGAAGTTAAAAATCACGTATTTTATAGGATACATTCTGTTCCGTAGCCGACGTACGGAATCAAGATTTTATTACTTACAATTTCGAGCGATCCTTTTTATCAAGAAATGCTAATCGGAGCCTAGGCGTATGTAATCTCTCAACTCTCGCCCGCAGTACCCGTGACTGTTGTGGCGCAGGACTGTCCTCTCCTCGTGACTACAACGACCTTGCTGAATTTCTCTGATAAGAAATACGGAATATACGTGAATCTACCTCCCAGGCTAAAAGAAATCTGAAGTGAAACCTCTGCTTCGAACCAGCCGATCAGCTCTGTTTGTTGAATCCAAGAAATAGCTATAACGCAATAGTAAACAAATCCGCGCGAACATTATTACGTCACAAATAAAATTGTAAAACACAGTAAATAGACATATCATTACGAGAAAGCATTATTTATCGCAATTAATTGTGATGAAGATATTTATTAAAAAAATATTTTTCAAAATTTGTAGAGACTGGCTCTCACAGCTCAACAGAATATTTGGTTTTCACAATTTTCCTTTTCTTTCCGATGATAATGGAATTGTGAACGGCATATCCCATTAAAAAATGAGGTCGTCTGAACAACGCAACCAAATTTATGAAATATTAAACACTGACTCATAATTCCCAGCTCATATGTCCAAGGGCCACAGTGTGTAAAAATAGAAAAACTTGGCAGCTATGTTTCATTCATCTACGATGAAGGTTCAGTGACATCAGAGGCGTGTGGCGAGATTAAAGGTTGCAAATTTGCAGCTTCTCAACATATCTAGTAAATGGATCTGTAGCATTAAGACCCTAAACCATTAAAATTTCCGATTCTAATTCCATAAATAGAATTTAGTTGCACAGAAATATACGCATCAGTTATGCATAAACCAATTTAGTATTTATCGTAAATTTTTCTAATTTTGAAATCATGTATTTGACCCTTGAGTCTGAGAGATATTTATAAAAGGATCAGGCTCGGTCTCCCCTAGACAAGATTAGAGGAAAACATTTAATTGGTGTATAAAATGGAGTGACGGTGATTGGAGCCGAAAGCTCTAGTTATATTTAGAACGTGTAAGTTTACCTTCGATAGAAAATCAGGAGATGATGTTCCCTTAGTTTCTAAATTTCGCTTAACGAGAAACGAATTCTCGCAACTTCAGCTCTTCTCTCTAACCTCCCAAAAATTCCTTAGCCTTGACGGAATCCTTTTCAATGTCACTCAACAGTTGGCACCACTGCTCTATATCTATTACGCGAAAGATGCCTTCGTCAACATTCTAACGCATCTCCTAGTTCCCTTTTTCCGCATTCGTTTACTTTCTAAATGCTTTCAGTGTCAATGAGCACTGCATAAAAATCATCAAAAGAATACCAAGTAGTAAAAGATTACAAATTCAGTACGAGAGTCATGCAACCTGTTATATTCTTAAGTCGGCGAAAAGAAACGAAAGTGACATCAACATGGAAGGTTACTGTGGCAAGCATCCAACGAATGGAGAGAATATTGCGAAATCCACTCCCAAACGGTAACTGCGAATGCTTTTCACATCCCTGAGAACATCCCGATGATCCCGATCATTAGGAGGCGGAAATATGAGTCGATTTTATAAATGTAAGTGTAAATGAATCAAGGCGAAAAAAAGTTATTACGTCAACAAAAAAATTGTCTTATGGAACAACTTTGTCTGAGAAACATGCAAAAAGGCAAACATTACAATTTCTTAGGAGCATTCACAAATTCTGACTCTAACTGCGAATATGAGATTAAGCGTGGCTGTGATTTTAAAATTCAAATTTATATTCCGCAATAAAAATTAGAGTATTTTGCTTTGAATAAGTTGGAAGAATGCTACGTATGACCCCAGTTACAGTACGAAACTGAACCATGTAATAATAAAGGTCTGTAATTTAAACTAATCGGATCACTTACGAATTATATACATTTCTGATAATCAGTACCACTTCAAAATTCAAAAATATGGGCGAAATCTAGAATTGCGAAGTTTTCTATGTAGGAACTTGTCGATAGCCCAATTCTTTCCATGTCCCACATTGGCTAATATTAGACACAAATCTGAACATTAGACCACTTATGTAGATGAACGTGATTATTTTTTAGCTTTACATAGTATTCTATTTTCATAAGTTAGTTATTTAAAAGTTTCAAATGCAGTCCACTTTTTTGTAGTTTTAATTGGTAATTGGTCTAAAATTAGAGCTCAATGAAAAAGTAACACTTACGGAAATTTTTACGGACAAATAAATTGGATTACTTAGTTTCTGTAAATATCTAACCATTTGCTCAAAAGAGGGATTCCAAAACAAAAAAATGGGAAAAAAATTATTGTTCCATTCTATGAAGCATTAAGAGTTTAAGAAGATATAGTTTAGATATTAAATTTAGTTACCTGGCTGATTATACTCATACCTAGCCATAACCGATGAAAACTTCGATGTTTTTAACAAAATGTCTAACTGTAACTTTACATGCCTTGAAAATCGTTAATATTCCAATAAGTAGAGAAAAAACTGTACTCCGAAAATTGCACCTTAATCTCATTGTAAACATACTTAAGATATGCTTCTATTTAAAGGCTACGTCTATAATATACTTTTAGATTTAGATGTTTACCCTGCAAGCCGCCAGTGGCTTATGGCAGGGGGTATATTAACACCTTACCTAATCTACCATATTATATTCTCTGATGCTATTCGGAAAGAATGACCAGAAGTAATTATCTGTTTTAGCGATTGTTTCCTTGTAACGCTTGGTCGTCTTCTCTCGAAGATCGCGTTCGCTGTTTACTGGAATAACAATATCCTTTACTTCACCTAAAAATTCTGGACCGATGAATTTTTCGAAAAGCTTTCATCGGTAATCAGATCTTCTCTCATGCAGTGAGTTCCACTCGAGTGATTTTATCATGGTCGTAACGCTACTGTCGAAAACGGGCTGCTCTACGTAGAACCATCGTTTAATTTAGGTCCTCCCTTGGTAATAAAATATAAAAATGATCAGAAGCCTTGAGAGATAGGTATGAACTCAAAATAGTTTTCTACATTAATTAATTCCTTTCATTTCAGTTTTAATTAACATCATTCTGGGGTATGGAGAAGTATACTTCTATGATTGATTCACTTATGAATGGTAAGATAATTCAGAGAACAATAGACTAATGTTCCATGATAAATTGGAAAACTTATATCAGAGAAATGAACTCTGGTCAGGAAAGAATTTGGTTAAAGCAGATGTATGCAAGACGATCTTTACACACAAATCTCATCGCAGAGACGCGCCTTCCGTTTGACAGCAGATGTGATAGATTACGTAAGAGCTGATCTCCGTTTTTCACAAGGCTTCCCTTCTTCCTTCCGTCAAAGTGTAACATTAATATTTCCACCAACTCAACGTTTTTCGAGCTTTTTTCCACGCTCTATCCCGTGAACTTAAATATACACGAGTGTCAATCAAAGCAGACTCTCAACAAGAAGCATAGAGTGAAGGAATTTCACTATGCATTCCATGAACTTCCAGTCGAAAATGAGAGGACAGCTGAGAATATGAATGCTAACCTGAGAATACGTCTGCTAACTTAAAAAAGTGTATCCTGAAAATTAACGCCATGGAATTCTAAAGAACGAATCAAAATATTGTGCGCGTTACCATAACTATAAACTTTAAGAAGTACTGCTTGTATTCCTTAGGATAGAGAAAGACTCCATCCTGGCGACGTTAACTTCCAGAGCTGAAGACTTCCCTTACTCTTACCACGCAGGCAATCAGGGACGGACACATTCCTGACTTACGTAACGCCCACTTAATTCACATATCTCGTGTCAGAGTTTATGTAATAGAAGATTTCTTCGAATACAAAGGAGAGCAATTCATGTAAATTTATCACAAAGATCAATACCAGCAAATTCCCTCCTGAATGATCCTTACTTCTGCTGATTAATGGATAAACGGGGTAAAATAATGGGACGAAAAATAGAAGACAAAACAAAAGTTGAATGACAAAGTTGAAACAAAACGTTTAGAAGTCAGATTTATGCTTCATGAAAATTCCGGCAATAAATTCGTAATATCAGAGAATTAATGACGTCTACTAACTAATAGATTTGACGATCGGAAATAATAGATCTATTCACAATACCATCATATTACTTAAGATAAGCCGTATCCCCTTTTAGGCTCTAGCATAGATGTAAATTATTTTTGATAATATATTAAAAACAGTGAAGACCAAAACAGATACAATCAAAAAAAAGCTTCAAATGACTGTTACGTTAATCAAAATGTACGCTATTACTTCACAGCATAAATTTTGTGCCAACAAAAATATTTTTTTCGAAATATATTAATCGTCGACGCCTTCACGTCCTTGAAGACGATAATATTTTACACTTCACCACCTCGTCATTAGCAAGAATCATACTTTATAATTTCGAAATACTTCCGCATGCATAGAAGCCGTTTCCTGCTCTCGGGTTATTTAAAGTTGGGCGGAAATTTTGTAATAGTTCTAAATAAAAGAGATTTCTGTGACGTGGAAGTTCAAAGCCACCACTCAAGCAAGGAAGTAAACGTGTGCGTACCAATACACCACCTACTTACTTATTTGTTCAAATCCTATAGTTTCCAATTTCATATAAAAATATTCGTCTTCGAATAATGATTATGCAAGAGGAGAGTAATAATTATATGAATACCGAGTAAAAACAGGAAGAATAAAATAATTAAATTGAATCATAATCGGATGTTTTCTGAAAAGACAACGATTGGGATACAAAATTTATTTGTAGATTTTCAGATTTTTTTCCTCAGTTAGCAGTTTTACATTGACTTTAAGTTGAAGAACTATCTCGTATCTTCATTTACAAAAATGATTTTACCACATTGATCAATGTAATAATTATATTAGATAACATAATAGTATAATATAATTGATAAACGTCATTACAAACTCCTTTGGTCATAGCCAGATCGCTAAAATTTCATACTTAAACATTTACGTTAAAATTATAGATGTCAAAAAACATTTCACTTAAAAATCATAGACGTCAAAAGTGTAATTTTAGACCGCGATAATTCTGGAATATTACACCTTCGGTACCACAAAAAATGGACAGAGAATCCAACTGTTTAGGAAGAGGAAGCTAATTGTGACTTACCTCACTGACAAATGTAGGCGTAGTGAAACAACGGAAGAAACTGAATCGTATGGACGACTGTACTCTTTTTTTTACTAAGCATGAAAAAGAGCGAGTTTCACTGAATTTTTATGAGCGCAGTCATGGAGAGGGGTTGGATTGTGTCAACGTAGGTGAGAGTTTGAGCGAGAGGATGTTGATTTATGAGTGTCCATTGAAGAAACTGTTGCATGAGATTTCGTCGACGACAGAGACTACTCTGCGCAGCACTTTGAGGTTAAATAACTCTACGGTGAAGTGATTTCTTTACGCTCTCCGAAAAGAATTCTTAAGTAGTCAAAATAAAAAGTTTTACAATCCAAAAGTGTCGTAAATAGTCATACTTTCTTTCGTTTGAATAATGTTAAGTTATATAGATTATTTGGATCCTCAAACCCTCCACCATTAGCTACCAAAAGCTTTGAAGAGGGAATGAGGCTTACTGGACGAGATGAGGAGTGAGGTAGTTTGCCTTAGCTTTCCTCAATCAGTCAAAAGACTATGAGGGGAAAATAATTACCTTATGTATAGCATTCAACGAGGAGATATGTACATTACTGCCATTACTTAGCATAATTCATAACTCAGTGGTCTCTCTACTATAGACAAAATTTAACAAAATATACATTTTTCCATTCAATATAAAAACAAATCTTCCATTCGTAAAGATATAGTAGCAGGAATATAACATACTATTGCATTATAATGAGTAATTTGGCCGCTGGTGGTTAAAGTATTAGAATAAGATATCATCCACAAACCATCAAAAATAAAATTAAACTTAGCTTAATGTTAAGATGCATATTAGCAGTACGTTTTACTTCTGATGGTATGTGGATGATATCTTATTCTAATACTAATGCATTAATAAATATATCTTCAAGGGGAACCTACGAGTTCAATAGTGAGAAAATATCAATTACAGTTCATTGTACAAATTTACAAATTCCGAGACAAGTTACTGCAATGTACGAAGCTGAATTAAATCGCAAGGACAATGACGTAACGCTAACAATGTTTTATAGGCTATCGCAACTAATATCCTAAATACACACACATATCAGCTGAAATTACAAAGTTCCCATAGGATAAAAGCTAGAAAATAACTTTCACCTGCTACGTGAGACTTTCTACTGAACATTTTACCGAAGCGAATCTGCTATGCAGACTTTAGACAACTGACAAAAAACTGAAGACCCTGGTGTCCACCAGGGCCGGCCATCTGGGGGGTGCGGCGGATGCTATGCACCGGGGCCCCGCGATTGAGGGGGTCCCAACATGATCAAGAACTAAAATAATGTACTCCTGCACATGAAAACTAGACAGAAATTAATGTATTAGCAAAAACAAAATCACGCATTAAATAAACATTCATTAGTAATATATGTTCGTGTTTGTAATTTTTTTTACTTTACAAAAAAAATTAGGGCCCAAATAGTTTCTTGCACCCAGGCCCCTTTATAGAGAAGGCCGGCTCTGGTGTCCACCGCCCAATGGGAAATTAAAAACTGAGAGGGCTAAAAAATTGGCAGGATCTTACACATCTTTGCTGATATTACTTCTTTTCTGAGCAAATTAAGTTCTCCAGTTTTATTCAATATTTCTCTTAACTGACCATCTACTGAGACACTATCCTTGCAACAGATCGCGCATTACAATTATCTGCCTGATAATGTTGTCCCTATGCATGTATAATGAAAACGACGTACCACTGAGGTAAGACCTTCGACACCGCTAAACGAGTTGACAAGCAGAAATACCCGTAATACAGCCATAAGCGCATTAAGGGCAGAATATTGATAGATATTAGTCATCATTAGGGCGAGATAGAACCAAAAAAGTGCCCTGTAATATCAAACCTATTGTTATTTTATATTCAGAATATAGGGTAGTAAAAATAACGCACATATAACAGAAAGACATGGAATAAATTGATATGCGGATATGTAAAATATAAGTCAAATAATTTAGGAAAACTCAAAATTCCTTCAACTCCAAGAAACTTCTAGAAAGAGAAGCATTTGGAAACTACGCGAAACCTAGCTAAATTTTTCAAATTAAAGTTTTCAAAGACATAGAAAAAAGTTCTAAAGTTTTAAAAAGAAAAAAAAATCAAAGCGCGAAAATATAGCACGGTTGGAAAATCCCACGTCAATTTGCACTGCCATTAAAAACTCAGATCGCTCACGAAGAATAAATTAAGAGTTAAATAACGCCATAATTGCTCCGATGGTATGGTTTGTCAGTAACAAGACGCTTTAAGAAAAAGATAAGAGAAAAATCTGTAAATATGTAAATTAGAAAAGTAAAAATCTTCAAAATATACAATGGACAATAAATGAATAAAAAGTGCGCAAACTTAAAGATCAGATATAGATTATAACGACGAAGAAAATACGCAAGAAGTAAAAAAAACAACAAAGTCGCCTAGATTGATATTCACGGGAATATTTCGAATTGTACGTCAAACAGCTACGGAACTACGTAAGATTTTTATTTCAATATAATAAAAAATTACGGGGTGGTTTTCCCTCCTTCACTCCGCATATCGTTCCAATAACAACCTCGCTTTTACGCACGATATATGTCGCAACGTCTCAACATGAAAATTTTCATTTCCTTTCGATCTTGAAATCATCCCGCCAAGCACGACAGGGAAACTAGAAAATAAATTACCGTTAATATCATCGTCGAAACTCTTCCGAACGAGGGCTCTTTCCGTGTTATGATTGCATAAAAAGGGTAATTGGTGAGACAATCGACATGACAATACACCTCATTACTGGGACAATTTGACGGAATGATGGTTATTTCGTGCGGTATGTTACGACACGCAGGGGAAAGTCGAAGCTGGTGAATGAGAAAAATTGCAAGAGTACGGATGAATCTACCCTAAAATTGAGGGACATGTGCTAGGAATATTTCACAACGTACGTCACCAATGATAATTTATGGATATATTTATTTCGCGAAAGTTAAAATTCATAATAATTTGTGACAAATTTGAAAAAAAAGAGAGCCTCATAGAGTTATTAACAAGCACGATTCAAGACTTTGCCGATGAGTGAACGTTTATGTAATAAATGCGAAACTGACCAATCCGAGTGCTTGAAAAACTGGAACACTGAAAGCGACGTTTCACAAAACATTGAGAGCGCATACTAGAAATAGAGCATCCTTTAATAAATGCAAAAATAGTCTATAGTCTACTTATGACAAACGTTTAGTTAAATTCGTGAGTTTTTTAAGCCAAAGCAGAGATTTTATGCAAGTTATTCCACAAGAAAATCCACAAGTCTATCTGAATGAATTCTATACCTTTGGAATTTTCTTACATTGATTCATTGCTTCATTTCAAGGGTATTAATCTTATAGTATTTACACGTATTAACCAAATAAAGGAGGGAGCTATTATAACTCAATTTCAAGCCTCTGAATTACTATAAAGATATCTACTTTACAGTACGTATACACAATTTCAAAACTACCTTATACTACTCTATATTTATACCATTAATTATCATGCGATTGTCGCATTGATGCATATTATTCCTTTTTTAATGGAAACGATAGTTCTCCCTCTCGAAGGTTTTTATGCTTGAGCAAGAAATTTATCACACTATTATAGTTCCCACAAATTCATTCGTATCCTATTTATTCGATTTTAATCCTATCGCTAGCGATAGGATTAAAATCAAGTAAAATTTCCGCTAACAGCTTCCGGTATTAGAGCGTTTATGACTAGAGATTTATCACCTAACCCATTTACAAAAAATGCATGGATTTCAATGCTATTCTTTCAATTTATGTATGTTACTCGACACATGTCTACCAGATCTCTTATACATACCCTCCCCTATAGAATTATTGGCAATGAATTTGGAAGGTGAGTCGCGTCCTTCGGGTAACAGACGGTACGTAAGAAACCTGGCGTACACCCAAGATAAACAGCTTTCATTTTTACATAAACGAAACCCTCGCATTCTTTCAAGACATCAGGGCCGATAATCCCCGCATGATTTGAATTACTTAAATCTAATATACCGAATAAAATTTTAACATGAAACATAGGCTACGGACTTCAGTGGACAAATTAATGCAGGGTCGTATCTCTAAATTCTTCCGAACTATAGGTTTCTTTGTTTGAAAGGTAGCATACAAGAATCAGCATCTCCGAGTTTACAGATAATTCTTTTTAATATACCCATACTTGATCGGTCTTATCCCTGAGCCCCAAATGTTTATTTTTTTATCTCCTTTTCAGCAGTAAAGATACATTTAATAAACTATAGTGTATAAAGAAACATTCTTCCTTGTTTTTACTGGAAGACATACTCTTACCTAGTTCTACCTGTAGATCACCTTCCTGATACAACTATTTTTCCCAAAGTAATTTCCATCGTTCTCCTTGGACATTTATAATTTATCTGAGTATCTAAGACCTCTATCGAGGTTATTTCCGTTAACCTGCATCAAGTCTAGAGTAAAATAATCTCTTAAAATAGTACTTTCCACGTTTTTTATATAAATCCACGTGGATGTAAACTGATTCATGTAGTTTTGAATTTTATTAGATTGTTTTCCTAGTTTTATTTGATGTTTTAAGTTAACCAAGGCTCTAATACACCATAAATAATTAACAATTCTCGAATCCCTTCCGGAATCTGTTTAATTAATTATTCTATAAACCTTCATAAACACTGCTGTAATTGATAAAATCTGCGGTATTTATGTGTTTGCTGTTATGTGAAAATCCGTGGATTAGAAGGTAAATCTTTTATTTCGATGAATCCTGGCCCTTAATCTACGAACGATAAATGAGCCGATCGGAAAAATGGAAAAATAAATAGCTCGTAATCGGAAAAGTAATAGTATATTAAATACTGATCTCTATCGTATACATCTCGATATATTTTACTTACCTGTTTACGGTGTTTACCTGTTTACGGTACTTATCTGTACGGGTGTTTTCCTGCAGTGGATACATTTTTTTTTTCCTAAGAATTTATATATATTGTATGACGATGGGTTAGATGGAAGAGGAGACTTTTAGTCTCAATCTCGCCCGAATAAAGACGTATTATTATTATTACCTAAACCAAGTTTAATGATTTATCTCAAGGTTATAAGCTTGCGTCATGCTTCCAAAAATTCCCTATCAATAAATTTCCAGCCCTATCCTTTTTTCAACCAAATGGAAAAATTAAAACAGGAATAAACTCCTCCGCTGGAAATCTATCATGAATATATTCACTACTTATCTCTAATGTGGAAATTCAAAGATCAGTATATTTCTTTTTGCGAAACTCCGGGTGATGGCGTTACATTTAAATATTCGAGGCATAGCAAAACATTTGAACAATAATTAATATTATATTTTCAATTTAAAAAATAACCATTGAGCAACTACTTATAATGGCAAGATTTAACCCAATTAGTTATCACAACCCTGAAATTGGTTCCTATTTTGCCTAATATTTACTAAATTATTTCTATATTTTTACATTGATATTAATACGTTAATATTAACGATTGATGGAGACATTTTGACAACCTGAAAGAATAGCACGAGTAATTCCCTGAATTGGAAATCGTACTATTGAATGGTATGAACCCTAAATCGGTAAGTACATAGTTTTATACCACTGGAAATATCTCGCCAAGATATTTTTACGCATCTTCTCTATAGATTCATAGTAACGATTAGAATAGATTGCTTTCTTGACTCTCAGTAATATACTTTTGGTTTATAATCTTTATTCTTAGAATTACTCAAACAAAAATAATTATACTATAATATAATCTCATGGCTTTACAATCAGGGTAAAATTTACAAGAATCGGCGCAACACTCAAGAGATTACAGAAAACCTCGTGAAAGTGGAAGTGCTGGTGTGTGGCGTATAACATGTTCCATAACCTTATTAGCCATCCATGAATCTTATCGTCACTGAAAGAACCTGCTTTTGCATTTATATCTATAACCCGTTTTTAGAAGCGAGAAATGTTTCAAAATAGACCAAGTTCTGCAGTTAACAAGGTGCATTTAATCGGTGGAAAAACCGTAACTGGCGATTCTGTCGCCTTTACAGATGCGCAACCCGCGGTGAATTGGCAGTCCGCCTAGAAATGCTGAGCGGATTGAGTGGATCGCTTGAAATATGAATTTAATCACTAAGGATATCCCAATGAATGACACAACGCAAGCACCGAACCGGTATGTTTATTACGCGTGATCGTATAATTATCTATACGAGCAATTAATGGAATGAATCATTCCGCAAGTAAACGTGTTACAAAAATGTAAAGGTCTTTCACTTGAATTGTAGATGAGTATACGCGAAAGATTAAAAACTGTTCCACTAAATAAAATTCATTTGATTTGAGACCGATTTCGTAAACACTCGCAGGCTTAAATACTTTAGAATGCAAGAAATTCTTAGACGCACATCAACTAAATTTAATTGAAAGTAATTAGACTATTCAATTATTTTATAATGTAATGTTATAAGCAAGAGATGTGTGTATGAAGCAAAATACGTACTCAGGGATAGAAAGAAATAGAGCATTGTAAATAAACAATGGAAAAGTGGAACACTTACCCCGAAAGGGTACATCGTGAGTGATATTAATAAATGTATGTGATCATAATTTCATTCGAATGTTACAATTAAGAAAATGTCTCACAAATATCTACTGAGAAATTTAAAAAAATTCAGCGAACACAATTTTTAATAGAAGAGTAAAATCACAGCCAGCTTTAATGCAACATTTTTATGAACTTTAATCTAACAAATTTCTGCGTGAGTTATTACAAAGTACGTTCACAGTAAATCAAGAACAATGAAGCTTCGAGGCTTCCCATTGCTGGGGTCTGAGAACATATCGTATTTGTGTTCCAGGAAAAGAATGTCGCTTATCAAATCAGAGGTTGGGAAATAAGCTGCAAATCTTAAACGAAGCAGTTTCAGTTCTACGAGAAACATTTCATGGTTCGATAAATAGAATCATGTCGATCTATTAGACCAAAGAATGAATTTAATATTCGAGGATATATAAGAAAACACGCTTCACATTTGTCACAAACCAATCCATACCAAGACAGTTAAAAACATCGAGAAGGGATGTCATACATTTTTATCTTCCATCATAATCCTACTCATCATTTGTCTTTCGGTACAGTATAGAGAAAATGTGTCATTTATTTAGGTATCTTCTTATGATACTCAATGGAAAGTGTTATACACACGGCCATCGGCATATTCCGTAGACCTTTTCGCAATTCCAGTAGGAATGCAAAGCAAACTACTTCATTCCTCATCTTGCCAAGTAAGCCTATTCCCCCTCTCCAAAGCTTTTGGTAGCAAATTGTGGAAGGTTTAAGAATCCAAATAGCCTTACTTATTCCATAAAATTCTTAATCACAAATTCTATTCAAGAAAGGTTAAATTCGCTACTTCTTAGTTTTTGTAAAATACACTGATTTATAACTTTCTTGGGCTCCCAGATAGCCAGGTGGGCAACGCGTTCGACTTTGGTGAAAGCGGTCCTAGGTTCGATTCCCGGTGTTCAATGTTCAAAATTAACATTGGTTAAAATAGAACGCAAGAATAAGGGAATACATTTCAAGTGTGAATTTGAAATTCCGTAGAGGATACTAAATTTTTTGTGATCCCGAATAGCCAAGTGGACAACATGTTCGACTTCATCGAAAGCGGTCCCGGGTTCAATTCCCGGTGCGGGCTCACGTGCGAAATGACCTTAGCTGTCGAAGCACTTTTAACAATACTACTACTATAACTTTCTTATAACCTCATTTCCTAGAATTTGAGTTCTTTTCTGCTTTGGCATCTCGAAACAAGAGTAGCGCGACCGCGTGACAGCCCAGTGGTTTTAAAGTGTTGCCCCTTACAGCTTTAATGACGTGTAAATAAAGAGCGCCCGAAGCCATTACGCACCATGAAAAAAGGTCGGAAATAACATTTGCAGAGGCTTTCAGCAAGCGCATCGTTTTGCATCCGCTCGTAAAAACTAGAGAGAGCTCTTCACTCATCACACGCTCCGTCTTTGAATACAGAATGCTGGCCGGAAAGTGCAAGGGCAACTCGCTTAAAAGTCTGGCCTCACAGGTTATTATAACATCACTCTGGTGAATGGCTTAAGTTGAAAACTAGGTGACAGCTCTTTCTTTACATTATTCCGCCCGGAGGTTGGTTCTAACCACAATCCCTACACCATTAGCTACGAGCTCAATTACAAAATTGAAAACACTGTACCTTGCGATATGCCTTTGGCCTCAACTGTTTCGCGCACTTTGATTCGTCGATCACTCAAAACTATATCGTGGATTTTGTCAATCATTTCTGGGTAATCACTTCCACTGGATGTCTCGAATGATGTTCATCTTTTGTGGATGTACGGCCACGTTTAAACTCATTTACCCGAATGTAAACAGTTGCAAACACAGGAGCAGATGTGCCATGAACTTCATCCATTTCAGCTTTGATCTCTTTCATCTGTTAAGCCTTTTAAATCTAAGTGCTCAATCACCGCTCGAAACTCACTTTTTCCTATTTTTCTAAATAAACAAAAGTTTTTGCTCCAATCAACAATAAAAATGAAATCACGAGGTGGATATAACTAGGAGTTTAACAGTTATCTAGTGAGTGATGATGCATACTAAAAACAAACCATGTATACTATACTACGAGCGCTATTTCTAGTTTTCTATGGACTTATTGAACGACCCTCGTACCAAAAGCTTCGGAGAGGTTATGAGGCTTGCTAGGCAACATGGTGTACGAGGTTATTTGCCTATGCTTGTGTGACTAGTACATGGAAGTACTCCATTAAGAATCCAGATTTCTAACAGAAATGTAAGATTTCGTTTTTCAAATGAAAGTTAAAAAACTCTGATTACCGAATATTTATGTGATTATTTCAACGATTCGTCAATTAACGATCGAACAAAGTTTAACGCGCTTTTATTTCTATATAATAACATACTTAAAGGTCGATGTCGAATTTAACATTTTTCATACACTTTTACGAAAAGGCCAAGATTTATAGAACGTAAAATAGCAAAACAGCAAAAACTTTCGACTACGTCATTAGAATATCGTTCACAAACAGGAAAAACGCGCTGATTATAACTCTCTTCAGTTTTAGCCTACAAAACATGCCGCAATAGAAGAATACCGTCACCCATACATTATTTCCATACGCACAGACTACCGCAACTAATGTTGCCACTCTGATTACCAGTATCTCAATATCTTTCATTTCGTATTCATTCATATCTCTTGTATACTCAACAGGAGCTTTATTTTCTCACTCCTGCTGCTCGCCAAACCCATGCGACACCATTCTCTCTATTGAGTTACGTCACTACGTAAAGCAGCTGCCTCAGCCGCAATTTTACGCGGTGCCGTTTCATTTTTCAAAAATTTTCTCCACGAGGCACAATTAACAACACGCTACCAACCACTTGCCCGCTTGAATCAACCCTTTTCGTATTTTTCTCCATCTTTCTTTGGGGATAAAATTGCGAAGAGAGATTTTTCTTCTTCTAAAACACATATTGGAATAGAAATAATACTGTCCTAAAAGGAAAGTATACTTAAATAAACTAATGGCATGTTTCATTAATTTCCTACCATAATTCATGTTCCCTGGTTTGATTACTTACAGGTGGCATGTTAACCTGGTGTCTTTAAAAATTTGGAAGCAACTTGTACTGGTATAAAGTGGGTCAATTGTAGTTTAGAAATGCCAATAAACAGGATTCGGAGTCGATATACTTAAGATCCGGTATTATAATGTAGACATTTAACGGACTTTGACTAACGTTACCTTTCTTGGGCCCGGTATTATGATTTATTAGCATAGAGATTACCTATAATTTTAACAAACCATTACAATACCAGGCCTGAGAACGTCCTCACGCAGAAAATGATCGTCTGGTTCAGGAATATCCAAACCGCGGCTCACGAGCCATATGTAATCCTTTGCAACGCAATGCAATCAGGGGTTCCCAAACTACGGCCGTGAAAGGTATTTACATGGCTTGCGAGCAAATTGGATATTATACTTCGGACAGTCTCATGGTGGTGAGACTTTTAACATCCTTACTTAGTTATTTTCGAGCATTTATGTTGTAAAATATAAATGATCAGGCGTAACTTTGTGGAAAGCCACTACTATTTGTGTTGTATATATATTAAGTATTCTTAAATATAAAATCTACTTCACTTATTCCCTTTTAGGTATGGTATTGTATACTTGAAGACTTATAAATTAGAGATCTTTTAGATTTGGCCGGACTAGCTCTTTCTTTGAACTTATGCGGCCCGTCGTTAAAGTTTGGTGATCCCTGCTTTAACCCATTTCCCGTGGCCCAGCAGCAAAGTTTTCCCGAAGGTCCCTTACCTTTCGGTACCCTAGAGCTTGATAAATGAGGTAGAAAAGGCAAATTTTGTTTGGAACCTGACCTAGAGAGTGAGGCATGGCACTCGCTTTAAATGCTGTGGAAATGCAACCATGGAATTTAAGATTTTAAAGTACATAAAGAGCATTATCTGAGACGGGCGAAGTCTTCACAAGACTATGTTCTATAATTCTATCTTAAGACTTATGTTCTATAATTTAAAAATTTTTATTCATAGTCTCCGCAACTTTACGTGGCAAGAGTGTACTTATATAATCATTACGTAACTTTCCTGAGGATCTAAGTAATTTTTTATTCATGTTTCTACAAGTAGAAGGAATTCCTTCAGCCTACAACAAATACCACGCTTTTCAATGAGTTAATTGAAATCGAAAGGCCTCTATAAAGACGGTAAAATAGTAAGTTAGACAATGAGGATTTCCTCTCTTCTCTCTTGTTTGGGTGCAGAAGTGGACTGCGTTACCGAAAGTTAGCGAGTCGCTAAATAAGTTAAGGGCACGTTTGACGAGAAAGAATAATACCACAAATATCTCGAATATTCTGCGTCCCAAACAAAGCCCGGTTAAATTTTTCCTTCCGTTCTTTGTCATTACTTCAAGAAGAAAGAGAGAGCATTTTAGTCGGAAAGGAACAGGATTTTCAAAACAAAAACATTCTCCCATAAAACAATACAATGATACCGGCTCTATCATTGCAATAGCATATTCTTAAAATTCGTACAGTACTCAAGGGTCATATCCTTGACTCCGCGATATAGAACGAGCAAAACTGGATGCAATGAAGATAGTTACTGTTATTTTCTCGACTATAAAATAAATTACTTTTTTTTCTAAGGATAGTTTATTGAAAACTTGAAGCATAATGATCACCAATTCTCAATTTTCTCTAAAAATCCACCTTTTACCATGAAACTTATTTTATTTCGTAACATTTAAACCTTCAATTATCGGCGTAATATGATGATAACATCACACAGGTTATACACATTTTCTCTTTAAGTATTGATTAATCCTTGTCAGGTAACTGAAAAGGGACCTTAAGAGATTACATTTAAACTTAAACTTCATCGATGCCGACTCTCTTTTGATGATAATGGCTCGATGCAATTGTGCGATAGCAGAACTATCTAATTTTTATTGGAAAATTTACTTTTCTTAGAATTTGCTCACAAAAATACAGTAACAGTCCCTATGTTGAAAACCCGTATTATCTTTACCAATGCCGGTAATTTCTATTGTCTATAATGATACCGGGAGAGCTAATGATGAAGTGTTCTTTCAATATGCGAAAGTATTTTTTCTGAAAGGTCTTCTCAAGAGTTTCACTCATGCTACTCTTTCCTCATAAGCAAACAAATCGATTACTAATGCTGGGTTTCGCGTAAAAAATGGATTATTCAATAGAGTAGAAATGCCCTCTTTATTTACTCTGCTACTGAGAAAACTGTTATTCAACTTTTATCGCTGATGATGCCATGATAGGGCTAATGTGCTTGCGTCAGACAACAATCGACTACGTTTAAGTTTATGACGATACAGCAATAAATACTGCAAGAATGGAAAAATCCAGTGCGAGATTGTAATAACAGTAGTTTGAATAATTTTAATTTTTAATATTTTAAGAGATAATTCAGTTTCTACTGCTTCATTATTGTTATTATGAATTATTATTGTATTATTATTACCTTCAGTTAAACTAGTATGGAAGGATGAGTATACAATCATCATATACTCTGCACTACTGATACCCAAGTTTTTACCGCATCTGTCAACCATTTAATGACGATAGGTTTTGAATTTTTACGAGAACTGTCCCACAATCTTTATCCTCCTCATGCAGCAACGCAAAAATCAGCAAGGCAAGGAAGATTTTAAGTACGATCCGGATAGGAATGAGGCGTTGATATTTTCCGCTCACTTTTGACGATTTTTTACGGAAATTTGGAAAAGGTTTGAATGAAAGATGGGAATTTCTAGTCTAAATTTCGCTCAATAAAGACGTTTGTATTGTATTGTATCGCAATTTGAGGCATCGATACAAAAGGAGAATGTCGATTCCTGCGCTAGCTTTACTGAAAGTGAAAGCGGACCGCCCGCGATCTGAAATATATTTCTGAACAAAAATTTTACTAGCGAAAATCAGCTTTTCAAAACTATCCAGAACTTAAAAACTTCTGAGAGAAACGATATATCGCAGAAAAATTACGGACATTATCTTACAAAGTTCGCAAGGCACGAAATTTTTCAAAGTTGAATGAAAGTTATTACAAAAAAAAAATTAATTTATGATCTCGAAAGCACTAGTTTGTTGGCTCTATCAAAGTAAGAATTTGACTCGATAATTTGGTGAACATATTTTAGGGTGTATGGGAAATAGTATGTTTAAGCGTGTTTTTTTTCAGTGGTGAATTATTTCACTGGTACCGGTTACACCTCATCGGCGTTTGCTCAACGGATTGGAAAGTATCAAAGGGAATCAAGAAGATATGAAATTATCTTTCGTAGTGAGAGGACGAGGGAAGCGGAAATTTCTAAGTTACAGTAAATTCTATTTAATTTTCTTTGTGGCAATTGGATGAGAACAGAACGAATTCGCAACTTTAGTCGTTACGGGAAATGAAAATAGAAACAAAGAAATAATTGAATTCACATAGATATAAACATAATCAAGTAATAAAGCGTTGCATTAAGAGTATAAACAAAGAACGGAAAATATGAAAATTCCGTGATTATACGATTGTGAAATGCTGAACAACAAAGCTCGCAAATTAAACCGATCCGTATGACAATGTAGCGGAACAATTACAATGTAACTCTTTACGAAATGTAATTCTGAGTTTATACCATCGGAGACTAAGCTTTTAAACAAAAACATACACATTAAATAACAAGACATTGACCATTTACCACTCGTGTGAAATATTCGCAGATAAAATAGCTGATAAAACGCGCCTCGTTCGGGAAACTTTGTCAAAACATTAAGGCTAACTTTTAAATTGGGCATGGGACAACTTTAAATTACCTCGAATCGAATCTAAGAGCGAGGACAATGCAACGCTGTCGAACACTATTTTGAAAAAAGAACAGCATCCGCCCTTGAATAACTGGTACTTCCTGTCGTCCAACTACCCGTGCTGGAATCTAACCACCTTACTAGAGACAAAATAGGGTAATTAAATCCCAGAACAAATTACACTGATTTAAACCGAATTAAATGAAAATATGGAGAATAGAATGTTGGAAATTAGACAATTATTTAGATTATTTCGAGTCCAAAACCACGCATTAAGGAGAGAGAAATTGTATACAATTAAGGCCGTTATTATAATGCATACTGAAAATGGACTTTAACTAAAGTTAACTTTAGTTAAAGTATTACATTGTTTTTTAAATTGAAGATTATTGTGCTTCTCCAAGCTAAATCATCATATATATAGAAGATTTACAATAGAATGTTGGAAATTAGACAATTATTTAGATTATTTCGAGTCCAAAACCACGCATTGAGGAGAGAGAAATTGTATACAATTAAGGCCGTTATTATAATGCATACTGAAAATGGACTTTAACTAAAGTTCACTTTAGTTAAAGTATTACATTGTTTTTTAAATTGAAGATTATTGTGCTTCTCCAAGCTAAATCATCATATATATAGGAGATTTACAATGATCTTCACTTTGACTCTAACAAATCATTATAATACCACGCCTTAAAGTGAAATTTAGTTAAAGTCCGTTTTAAGTACACATTATAATACCAGGCCTTAGAATTTTTTCACGGATATTCACAAATTGTGATACTTAGTGCTGAAATAAGGTGTACAATTCCTTTTGCTTTCTGAACATTTACAATAGTTGTTTCAAAAGGGAAAACAATGAGAAGGACCAGTCTTTGGTGAGCTGAGGGTGCGTAATCTAGTCACGAGACATGAGTTAACGTTCTTTATTAAGTAATCAAGGGGAGAGGACTTTACTGATTTGATTACTGCATTTGGTGAAGTAACCTTATGCTCTCCACAACGTGCCCAGAATGACGCATAGGAAGAAACCTGTTGCTTTGAACAACAGGTTCGCATGTAAACGCTTCGCGTAACGAAGGGTTGCAGGTACCATAACAATCCCGCATATTTACTTGTATTCAGTGACGCAACTTCCCACCACCCTTTTTTGGCAGGACTTGGGGCCAAACTGGTCCCCCGGAACTGAGTATTGTTTCCTGCTTTTTATATATGGCGGGAGAGTTCTATATCATTAAACTATGCCACATCTGGTATTCCAACAAAATTACCGCTGGTATATAGGAACTTAACTGCAGTTCTGTTAAATAAATGACGTTAAATTCCAAGGTGATTACATCCCGAAAAGTTTTTTCACCTGGCATTGAAAAAAGAGAATCCTTGGAAATGATGAGGATATCGTTGGGCTGCCTCAAGCGGTCAGAACCGAAAAGAATTGACTTCGGCGGCTAGGCGCGTCCTCCTCTTCGACCATCCTTCTTCAAGGTAACGCCTTATGACTTCATAGACAGAATGAGAAAGAGAGACGCACATATGGCCGGGTAGGCTCGACAATTTCCGCTTCCCGCCTTCTGTTCCCGTTTGGGTTCCCAACGTTTCCAATCCTGCCGTGTGGATCGGAAAGGTGGAGGGTGGAAACAAGACAAGAACCGCAAATGCTACGAACGAGTCACCGGCCGGTTACCAAGGGGGATCAAAGTACGGAATCTCTAAAGGATGGTTCCCTCTAATAAATTCGAAAGTGGCACACTGTCTTTCGCAAACTCAATAGGTTCGACACCGACAGACATTCAACATTGTGAATGGACATCTTCCCTGACAACAATTGGCAAACTAAACAGACGAAATGAAATCCTGAACTACACTCAAGGAAAATTTAAATCGACAAACAGAAAACCTAGCTGGAATATAGCAGCACAATGTTTCTCGGTTGTTTACCGGTGAGGTGGGCGTTGGCCTTCACTTTCTCGTCTATCTGAATTTGGTGAGGAGTATTACTTCAGACTATCAATTCTTACTTTCAACCATTCGCAAAATTCCGGTCGAAGAGCCACGAGCAACCAATCACACACCACAAGGTCAGTCTATATAAAAATGACCATAAGGTCAAAAAAATTGCCAAACAATTTTACTATGAATACACCCCGTTATCCGTGGAAAATTCTAAGAAATACTTCACTCCGTAGAAAAATTGCTGTATCGACTGTAAAATTAAGATAAAATATTACACGTTAAGAATCCCTGATTCAATATACCGAATAGAAGGGGGACACAGTGCATACTGTTGGATATTGAATCACATTACATCACGCGTGGTCTGTTAGGTCACATTCGCCAATGCTCACGCAATTTGCAAATTCTCCTAGGTCCTAAAGTCTTCATGATCTCCACATAGAAACGTATACACATTCATTCCGTTACTGAATGATCATAAAATAAATATTTCACGTAGTGCTCTACATGCTAAAAATCCTCTGAATAATATATCTTTGAATAAGGAACGTATTTACATCATTGTGTGAACGCTTAGTAAATTTTCGTTAAAATTTAAAATCTTGCTCACCTTCGACATCTCACATTTTAGCAACGAAACTAAGAAACAAAGACTATTTACCTGGATTGATGAGAGAATCCAGCGAAGGTATTGAGGTTATTAACAGTCGATTATAGCGTTTACGTATATGACAGAGAATAGATGCCGGTATCACGCGGAAACAACACTGCTAACTCGAACACACTACAGCCGGCATTCACTAGTTGACATTGCACATGCGCTCTTTCTCTCAAGCATCGATTGGCTATGTTACAGACATCTATCGAATAACCGCCAAACTTCTTGAATCTGATATTCGGCGTTCAGCCGGGAACTTAAGTGCAGTAAGGAGCCAGTTAGAATATTTATATTTAATGCAATTGAGGCTGATTTATGTCTCCAAGGCCCAGTATTGTAGTATATGATTAAATGGACTTTAACTATTTTCGTTTTAGGGTTTCAATAGTTTATTACAGTGAAGATTATTATTCATCTCCTATACGTATAATGGATTAGCATGATGATAAACTATAATCTTCACTTTAACTTCTACAAATCATTATAATTACGGGCCTTAATCTTCGAGCAGTATTTAACTCGGGAGAAAATTCTGTAATCTTCTCCTCCACTTCTGAAACTGATCGTTACAGTTGTCTTAAGAATTTGTAGGTGTACTTAGGAAATGCGCAATAAGGAAATAATGAAGTAGTGATTGATTTAAATTATTTTTTGGATTATTCAACCACCTTAATATCTTAATTTTTCCCTATCCTTTTCTTCTAACATCAATTCCTCCTGTGGCATTCGCACGTTTGGAAGGTCTCATTGGAAGCAAGGGTTATTGCTGATTTTGATTTATAAACTCTGAGAGGGTATCCAGAGTCATCGACCGGAGAACTTAGGCTTTCTTTCGTCATCTGATGAATATCAGTTCATACGAAATATACATAAATATCGTTGAAATTGATCTTTTGTGATGTCTTTAAAGTGTAGCCCCAACCTGTCATTTTTATTTCGAGTAATAATTTTTAATTAAATTATAATTTTCGTTTTTACTGCTGAATATATCAATCGAAAATTTAATATTTTTATACCAATATTCTGGTAAATTTTCTATTCATTTCTATGACCCACGTTATCGCTCAGAAGTCAGGCATCGCCTCATTTCTTAGACATTACTGAGCTCGCAGAAGTTATTTTACGAAAAGAATAAATGTGAGATGCTCGAATTTATTAATTGAATTATTTACGATTTACTAGACATGCATTGCATTTTTCGTAAATGTAATACATCATGAAGTTGCAAGTATTAAAGGCAGATATTACCGCAGGGGTGGAAGCGGTGGAAGATATACATAGCGAATTACGATTTTCAGTTCTTTGCGTGAGTTTCACGAACTTCACGGGTTTCACGAGCTCCACGTTATTACGTTGGAAATTGTTAAGGTCATGATTTTTGGTGTGATCGTAATCTAGTAGGAGTCGGTATGTGATCGAGATTGACAGTGCATTGTTATCAATTTAGAATTTGTAATCAATTAAACGAGGCAATAAACAAGCGTTTCTCTACTTCATCATCCTGTCAGGAAGCAGTTCAATACACAACATGTCTGGTCAGTACACGTGCCTCACATGCCGTGTCGCCTTTAAGGATGCTGAAATACAGAGAGCACATTACAAAACTGATTGGCATCGATATAATTTGAAAAGGAAGGTAGCTGAGTTTCCTCCTATCACTGCTGTAGAATTTCAGAGACGGGTTTTGATTCAACGAGAAAAGGACGAAGCAGAGGTTCAAGATTCGTCGAAATATTGTAATTATTGCAAGAAAAGTTTTAGCTGTGACAAATCTTACGAAAATCATCTAAATTCGAAAAAGCACCAGGAATCATATATAGCAGCATTGGAATCTGGTCAACCAAATCAAGAAAGTTCAGCTCCTCCATCCAGCTCGAAATTCAACAAGAAGGAATCTAAGAAACCAAACACTATGGTGTTAAAGCCCAGTGATGTTTCAACGAAGCCTGGCGTTAATGCACTTTCGGACGACTCGGATGATTCCGATGTTGAAGAAGTAGATTCCGATGAGTGGGAGGAAATTGACGGTGAACCTATTCCTGTGAATGATTGCCTATTTTGTAAACATCACAGTAGTAACTTGGTGAAGAATTTGAAACATATGACTGTTGCACACTCGTTTTTTATTCCTGATGTTGAATATGTTGTAGATATGGAGGGTCTTATTTCGTATTTAGGAGAAAAAGTCGGTGAAGGATACCTTTGTCTGTGGTGTAGTGGACGTGGGAAGTCATTTTATTCTTTAGAAGCAGTACGAAAACATATGATTGATAAGGGACATACTAAAATGCTTCATGAAGGGGAATCCCTTGCAGAATATGTGGACTTCTATGATTACAGTTCCAGCTATCCTACTGATGCAGGAGATGCAGATGAAGAGGTTTCTATTCCAGTTTTGGATGATTCAGATTTCAGTTTAACACTACCGTCAGGAGCTGTTATAGGGCATCGATCCTTGATGAGATATTACAGGTAAATATGATTTCATCGTATTTGGAATATATTTGCTCTGGTTATAATTGTTAAAGGTAGAATTGAAATTGAGAATATG
>KZ308451.1:739603-754900 GCA_000376725.2 Ladona fulva
AGAATTTTAATTTAAAAGTGGAGATTTTCAGTTATTTTTATAACCATGGGGCATTTTCTAGAGCAAGTGAATCCAATCCTAAATATCTCAGTATTATTAGTGAAGTGATTTTTATAAATTTTTTCATGAAGTACAGGCCTGCTTTCTTTTATGTGCAGCATTCCTATATTTAGTGACATACATTTATCCATTCATAAATAACATTGAGGAAGTATGGTACACAAAATTATCCACCATCTCTATAATCATTCCATCTTTACTCTGGGTATATAAATTCAATACCCTCACTCTTTTTGACTCTATAGCCTCATTAAAGCAATGTTTATCAGATTTATTCTATCCACAAATATAACTTTTGTAACTCCATTGAAGGAAGCTAATCAATATGGTATTGCCACTGTACAATATCATATCAAACTTCATAAATGTTAAATGAGCCTCCCAGATTCTTAGAGACTTTTTGCATACATTTATCTGTGTAAACCAGAGAGACATAAATGTCCTAGTCTTACACATCTTGCAATCATAAAATGATTACTCCCCTCATCTTTTACTCCAACTTCAGTTCCATCAGAAATGGCTCTTGAATCATTGGTTAACCATTCTTTCATCCCTTGTAGCTTAACCTAATTCTCACATTTACTTTATCCTGCAATTCTCTAAGTAAACCAATATTTAGATCTTTATCTCATTTTACAAACCCCAAACATTGACACAGTTCTGTTTTTTAGTAAAGGAATACATGGAAGAAGAATTAAGGTTTTTTGTTGCCAATTTTATGGCTAAAAGTTGTGAAACACAAAATGTTGAATTCATAATTAAATTTATTTGAAATTTATTCAGCATCAATCAAATCTCAATCAATCATATTTAATTGGTATCCACAATTTGAATTTGTATCTAATTGCAGAAGGAGAGAACCTTATGTTCACTTAGTAACTAAGTCCATTGTTATTTAAAACATTAGAGATTTAGTTTGTAATGGATGTGATTTGAAGTATTTGATCTGGCAAGTACTCGATGAAACAATGTTGAATAAAATTCACAGAGGAGGCCATCACTTTGTGGAATCTTGACATCACGAGGATTTATAGAATCAAACACTGTAATTTTTCTTTGTTTTTCATAATCGAGTTTTTACCAATAAATCCTTGTGAAGCAGTGTTGGATAAAATACACAATAACACCATCAGAGAAGGCAGATCTGTTATAAATCGTTTACAGTCTGACCTGACCAAATGTAGAATTGATTGCATGGGTCCAATTCATAACTTATAAATCTAGTCTTAATTTTGTCATTAATGTATATTTCCGTTCTAAAGAATTGATCTTTTCCTCTCTGTTAAATTAAGATTCATGTTATCATCTTCAAGGAAGATAATTACAAATCTGTTAAAATACAAATCATTATACAAATATTTAATACAAAAGTTGTACAAATCCACAAAATTTATAAATAATTTACTGGTCTCGGCATAAGAGTCCACAGGAGGTTTTTGGAGGGGTATTCCTCCCATCTTTGGGCGAATGCCAGGCAGATCGCATTGTTATTTTTCTTGTGTTCCCCCTGACCGTTGCTACCTGGACAACCGGCCAAATTGCAACGTTTTACTATTAGATGAGTTAATAAATAAATATATTTAATGCATTAATTTGCAATTTATCACCAATTAATATTTTCTTTTTATTTAAGTTGATTTTCATTGATAATTTAAAATGTGATATGACAAGTTTCAATTAATGTTTTGTTAGGAATTCAAGGTAATTCAGGTTTGAATTCTCTCCTGTTCTTCTCATCTTTTCTGTTTTAGCTATTGTTTTCTGTATGTTCATCATTCAAGGTTAAATTTTCCTGTTTTCATTATTTCTCTTTATTCTTATCTCGTTAATTTTATCACAGTCAATTCTTAAAATGTTTCAGAAGGTTTACTTTGTGTGTTTGTCATTGTAGGTCATATCTTGAAATGGAGATAAGCTAATAAAATAATTTTTTGCTCTCATCCTCAGGCAAAATTTGAATCCAACAAGAGCTGTTGTGCCTCAAAAAGGTATCAATCGTCTACTTGCTCATTACAAGGCATTAGGTTGTGCTACAACTACCCCAGAAGCTCTGCAAAGGTTTGTAGAACTCCTATTCATTACATCAGTTGGCTTATCAAAATATTTTATGCTTATCAGTCTTGAAATTTATTGTGAAATTTTCTTTATTATCTAAGGTTAACAATTTTTCAAAAAGCTGTCAATTATTAATAATGATAATGATACTTGAATTGCAGGAAAGCCAGGGATGTGGAATTCATGAAAAGGGTCCAAGCAAAGAGCTGCCTCAAATTATCAACCAAGGCAAACAAATTCCAAAAACATTTCAGACCTCAAGTTAACTTTTAATTTATCACAAATTGTTTTAGCTTTCTCCTCAGAAGTGAAGTTATTTTTCAATATGCAGCATAAAAATATCATGGTTTGCTGATATATCCTATGATTCAGATTGGCTGTGATTAAAGTGGTATGCTTTTACTCAAAATATTGAAATCAGAAATGATAATGTTCTGAACTTGCTATAAAGTGAGCTAGTTGGAAAATAAAATTATGCTATGCATCACTTTTTGTTATTTTGAAGAAAATTCATGGAGGTGGCTGTCACTTTGTGGAATCTTGATGACATCACAAGGAGTTATTGAATAAAACATGAACATTCAAGACCAAGTTTTATTCAACAATTCCTCATGATTTTGAAGAAAGCCTAATTTTCTTTTGAATTATATGAGTTAATGAAAGGAAAGAGAGGAGACACAGCTGTTAGTAAATAATCAGAAAGGATAACTCCAAAAGCCGTAATTACCAGGTTAAATGAAAAGGAAACTTACCTCGGGGTGGTTCCGCTGCTACCTATGGTGAGTTCAAGGTCGCAGGGGAAGCACCTGTATCCAAAGCACTAGATACATAATTACGGCTTTTGGAGTTATCCTTTCTGATTATTATATGAGTTATTTTAAATATTAATAAGCTGCATAAAAAGTTGCATAATTGATGTTTATATATTTTTTGTGGATGTGCATTATTATTTCCAGCTTAAGTAGTAAGATAATAATAATAATAATAGTATTTGATTTTTGAAATCTGTAATTTTTTCTCCTTTTGGTCTTCTGGGTTCAATTGAGAATCAAATGAATCTCAGTTGAAGTTTATAGACCATGTTTATGCCTCACAAGTGACCGTCTATCAAAGAAAGAATTTTATTCTGCGAAAGGCAATTTATGTACTCTTTATAAACCTATATCTGAAACAAGCAATGTACTCATTCTTTCATACAATTGATTTTTGTTAATTAAGCTTGATGGGAAGTACCTTAAAATTTCAGGAAGAAAAGCCTAATGGTTACTTGTTATTATTAAATGTTGTTCTTTGTAAATGTGTATCATTCTTATTTTCTTTGGGCTATGAATGCTCATTATTACCTTGCAGTATTGAAATATTACATTATAAAACTCTGGAGATTATTCATAATCTCTCTCCAAATCCTTAACTTTCACAAGGAAATCATGAAAAAATTGGAACCTACCTCTAAACCTTCATTAAATATGAATGAAAAAGAACTTACAAAAAAATTCTTCTCAAATTTTGTACGTCTTTGGGTTGGATTATTGTTGTCTAATTTACTTCTGTTCTATGTTGGCCACCTTTTGGCATAAGGCAGAGTATGTATCCATCAGTTAAATTTTCTTTATTGCTACGATATAACATTTGAGGAAAATACTCATTTAGAATTGGCCTTTCCAAATATCAATTTCCATGAGTTTTCTGCTGTATATGATATATCTTAACATACTATAATAGATTCTTTATACGTTTTGATAATGATATGCATGACCTTTTTGTGTGAATTTTATTCTTGAAAGACCATTCTTACAATTAACCCTTCCAGCTACAAATACAAAATACTATTCCCTAACTAGGATTTGAACCCATGATCTAGGCATTGCTAGGCTAACACAATAACACCCACGCCTGTAGCTGGCACTAATTTTAGCAAAGATTGTGTCAGTCTCTGTAATGTAGGATCAGTATACTAGCCTTGCCTCACACAGATCTCAGGTATTAATTCTGGTTTGTGTATGATTGTTTGTGCTTTTAATTCCAGGGGTTAATTGCAAGAGTGATCTTGTTAGACTTAAATTTGCCCATCATGATTATTATTATTATTATAAAATGGGTTAAGGTCTTGTGATTTCTTGCCAGTATATACTGTTTGAGATTTAGCAACATCATGTATAACTCTAACTAAAGGAAGAAGGTTTAATGTTGATTTTGTAACATCCTTCAACATAACAAAGAAAAAAAAGCACCTTCTATGATTAAGTGAAACAGTTATATTTTGAATGAAATTGCTATCATGATTGACAACACTTCGGAGTGTGTCTACTTGTGTTAATTGTAGGTGTTTGTATTAACCCTCCTATACTAATAATGATAAGTTTAATGTAAATTTTTATGAATTTTCTTGGTAACAATCTTAGGTACAGCTTAACATGTTCAGAGCAGAGGACATACCCAAGCGTCCTGTTTCTTTGCCTCTTTCTTCTCTTTGTGAAACCTTCTGCTCCTTTCTAAGTGTCTAAAATTATTTTCCCACACACAAGAACATTCTGAAGTACTTAGATCTTTTTGCCGTTTCTCGGTATGGTAATTATTCTATATTTAGGAACTAGTAAACACCCCCGTAAAGCATGACGGAACTGAACTTAGTTTAAAAATATATCTATCATCGTTTATATCTGGTCCTCTTTAGTCAGAAACACTCTGTTGGAAGATCATAATAACTCAATATATTTCTTACCATTATTTATAATATTTATTCTACTGTTTTCAAGTCATGAAAGCCTTACATATACTTTACATACATTTCTTATAGAAAGACATAAGAACTGGTTATCCATGTACTTATATGGGATAATTCATGAAATCAGCATTCAACAATGGCCTTAGTCGTCAAAAGGATGGGTTGTTTATTTCCAAAAAATTTTATGAATGTTCCGTGTATTTTATCAAAGTTCTTGCAATTTCGAATGTATATGAATATTTCGCTACAAAAAAAGATTCTATGACCATTTTCCTATCTTGTGACACTTCTCAATTTTACAGGACCATTGTTTTTAATTTAATTTTGTAAAAGAAACAACCTCTGCAGGTCATGAAAAGTAATTTACGTACATCTCTTATGAAAACGTATTATGAGCTCCGGGGTTTGAACCTGGGCCTTTACAGAGATGAGAATAGTTTTCCTGGGGGTTTCAGCATTGTAGAAACACAATGGAGCTTGTTTCAGATCTCTAAGTCAAGCCATTTCTGAGATAAATAGGGGGATGTACTGAAATTTGTTTATATATATATGATTATATTGTTGATTTCTTAACCTTCTTAGAAAACTTCAAATTATTTTCTTTTTTTCACAGTTAAATTTAAAGATAACATATTATTTCATCATTTATTTCCACATAATAGATATTTTGAGAATATTTGCAATCCAAAAAATTATTTTTCCCTCAGTTGGGTGATGTAATAAAGAGTGTAAGGGGGTAAAAATTTTACTCTAAATTTCTAAAGTTATATTTTTGATTGATTTGTGTATTTATTCTTACACATGCGCAAGAAAGTACGCCTATACACACCAGATATTTCCTGAATAAAAAAAAATTAATATTGAGTTTTTACATCAGTGAGAATTAAGGAAGGCCCTTCGTAGTTTCCACACTAAATGTTTTATTTAACCGGTTTCGGCTAATGCCATCATCAGGTGAGAGAACAGAAAGCAAGCACAAGTATATATCAAAGTAGTTTTGAGGGGAGGGGGGAAGGGTTATGAAAAGTGCATTTATTGGTGAGATTGTCTGCTGAGGTTATTTCGAGGATTTCCAATGGGTTCCTTCCTTCCCTTAGGCTGCCGGTGTAGGAGTTTTGCAGAAAAGGAGCTATTGTGGCCGCTCTCCAGGAGGTGGGCAGCGAAGGCTTAGGAGTTGGGATTTTGAAGGTGGTAGCTCCGCAGGTGCTCTTGCTCCCTTATCTTCAAGGGACGACCAGTCTGACCACAGTAGGCCACCAGACAATCATTGTACCTCAATTCCTACACCCCTGAATGAGAAGAAGGGTCCCTTTTGTCCTTAGGTTGTGATAAGGAGTACTGCAAACTTGAAGGATTGTAAAAACCTGCTTTAAGTTTCTTGGGAAGGAGGTTGGCTAATTTGTAAGATATATTTTCGATAAGTTTGTCACTACGGATCTCAGGGAGGAGATAGTTGATTTTCTCATCCCAGCTAATAACGCACGCAATCTTCGAAAGAAACCAAAAAAGCGATACAGGGAAATAGTCGCCAGGACGGATAGATATTTTTTGTAATTTTTCCTGCGAAGTATAAGATCTGATAGTGCAGCCATCGCTGTCTGACAGTTACTCTCAGCCGTATGTCCATTTGCGAGATTTACTGTCAGGTGGACACGCACCTTAAGAGAAGCTAATAGCTATCCAGGGTAGTTAGGGATGTAGGTGTTTTACACCCCCTGCCATGTGCCATTGGCGGTTTGCAGGGCTTAAATGTAAATGTATTTCCTAGAAATGGGAGTTTAACCCATTTTGGTTTGGGATCATCGGAAAAGGGAAGGGAGGAGGTAGCAATTTTCTTGGTTTTCTTTTTAACTAACTTATCCACAAATTCACAAGAGTAGCCATTGTTCCGGGCTATAGAGGTGACAGGCTGTCACAGAGCATGACATTTCCAGAAGAGTGCACTCAGCAACCCACCAAACAGAGCACTGCATCTATGGTGTGTTTATAATGTTTATAAACTGAGATTATAATGAAAGAAAACACTGCGAAGGACTTCTTAATTAATTTTTGCTCTAAAGCATAACTGTAGCAAAGATACCTCAATATCAGAGCCATCAACGGAGCAGTCAGCTGCCCCAGAGATATAAAGTATTGCCTGCTTTACAATATCTTCATTTTTTCTAGCACAGTTAGTCGTCACAAACAAGGGAGTCAAAATAAATCCCATCTGAGTTGAAGTGAAGCGTGAAAGGAAAGTGGAGGATGGCAATACAGACAACGTAAAAAAAGTTTGGTCCATCAAAAAGGCTGACAATCGACGAGCATATCGCGGTGAATTTACAGAAGGGTGAAAATCTCCATTATAGCAGAGCATCATGTCAATCCCTAACAGTTTCTTAGTACAGTTGGATGTGTGTTACTGTACTTTGTAA
This sequence comes from Ladona fulva, assembly GCA_000376725.2. Classification (NCBI taxonomy): domain Eukaryota; kingdom Metazoa; phylum Arthropoda; class Insecta; order Odonata; family Libellulidae; genus Ladona; species Ladona fulva. Next base: position 746,858 of record KZ308451.1, read on the forward strand.
TCTTCATTAGTAGCTGCAGTTATTGACAGGTGTTTTAACAATTTATTCAATACCATAGTAATTTAATTTTAATTGCTTCAAGTTTCAACTTTTGTTATACCCTTTTTTATAGTAGTAGGTTTTTAGTATTTATAAAATAATATGGTTAAACATGGCTCTAAGAAACTTAAAATTATTTATGTAATTTTAAGATTATATTGTTTACCTGTTTGTGATTCTTATTTACTAAGTATTCTGAAGAAAGCCTGAACTCATCTTTTAATGTATGTGAAATATTTTGCTCATCTTTAGTTCAGGATACATTTAATTTGATTATTAAATACATTATATTGTTGCGACACCCGTTGATGGCGTGTTGTCCGTTGGTAGCGCAGATGCTGCCACCACCTGAGCATGACCGTCGAGGGCCCAAAACCTTGCAGGAATGGGTTCTTGCCTTGGGGGCTTAATCAAAGAAGCTGAACTCCTCAAAACTCATTTATTTGTACTTCTCTCTTATACATGTCGCCCACCAATCCATCACCCCTCAAATTCTCCCCGATACTTCCATTATAGTGGCACCTATTTGGAAAATCCCAACCTCGGAAATCCCCTGCCCCAAGCACGCTTGGTGGTACCATGCCCTTTTAGTGGCACTGTTACCCTTTGACAGCCACTGGCCGTCACAATATTTATAATTAAAAACTGCCCTAAAACTAGATTTCTGATGTACCCATTCCATTTAAGTCTGAATTATCAACAAAAAGGAGGAGAAAATCAGCTGAAGGAACAGTTGATGAAGAAAGGAGGCTTTCCGAAAAGGAGTTGGTGGAGATTCTTTTGGATTTAGAGGAAGACATAGAGGAATCTCAAGAACTAATTCCTCAAGTTAGTCAAAATCTTCTAGCACAGAAGGTATCGATTGCTTGCTATTGGAAGAAACCATATATCTCCAGTTCTTTTCAGTGGTAAGCCAGGGCTTCAGGTAGTCACCCAATTGAATATTTTAAGCTTCTTGCGAATTAAAGATTTTATGAACTATTATTATTGGAAACTAACAGGAATGGTGAATCCCTTCGTGAAAAAAAATACATCTCTTCTTTTTGGAAAGAAATGACCTGGAGGTTTTTCTGGGATTGCTGTTTCTGATGGGCAATATTCCTCTTCCTTGTTTACAGCATTACTGTAAGAAATCAGTTCTTTACAATTTCCCAGTGTTTTGAAAAAAATGTATACCATAACCGATTCCTAATTATTTTAAGAGTTATGGGTTTATATGGAAATCTACTAGGATCGAATTGAAAATATATAGTTTTTATGCTTGACTCGTTCATAGGAAGAATCATAATGAACAACGCTGAACTGCTAAATATAACCACCAAAAAAACAATCTTATGCTAGAAAATTGGAAATGCTACAGATGAATAAGACAAAAACATGTAATGCATGGTTGCATATATTCATAATTTTTTAGGGCCTTTGTGGAGGATGCACTGATGCATCTATTGTTTAATTTTTGTCTTAATACAGCAATAAGACTTTCATTAGTAAAAATCATTATCATTTACCAAAAGCATCCCAAAAACCTAAAAAAATGTTAATGCACAGTGGTAAATAATCCTAAAATTTGCTATAGCAGTGAAGGTGTTAAGTTTGTTTCTATTCAGTAGACTTGTGCAAAATTGTTGAGGATGCGGTGCTGATTTCTTCATTACCCTATTTGTCTTTATTATTTGGTAAATGTTGAGATCAGGACAAAATAGAAAACAGAAAATATATGTAACAGACTTTGTTTCTTATGGTATTCATTTCTATTTGAGATGTCTTACAAACAAGATGGCAAGTTTGATTGTGTATTCTACTTCCATGATATTATCTGGATTTGATCCCTAGTTTATTTTGTGGCGTTTTTCTTCATTTTGGTAGAACTTTCTGGAGTATTCTTGTGATTATTTCTGTCTTGTTTCTTACAGTGGGTGTAGAGGGTTTCAAGTCTGTAGAAGATCTAATTCTCTGAAAGATATCTTTTCTGCTGAAGTNTATTGCCTGCTTTACAATATCTTCATTTTTTCTAGCACAGTTAGTAGTCACAAACAAGGGAGTCAAAATAAATCCCATCTGAGTTGAAGTGAAGCATGAAAGGAGAGCGGAGGATGGCAATACAGACAATGTAAACAAATTTTGTTTCATCAATCATTCAAAGAATCATAATGAACAATGCTGAACTGCTAAATATGACCATCAAAAAAACAATTTTATGCTAGAAAATTGGAAATGCTACAGATGGATGAGACAAAAACACATGTAATGCATGGTTGCATATATTAATATTTTTTCATGGCCTATGTAGAGGATGCACCGATGCATCTATTGTTTAATTTTTTGTGATTATTTCGGTCTTGTTTCTTACAATGGGTCTAGAGGGTTTCACGTCTGTAGAAGATCTAATTCTCTGAAAGATATATTTTCTGCTGAAGTTTCATATCCCCTATCATATAATATATAAAAACTTATTTGAAATACAGGAATGCCATGGTTAAAAATCAAATTATATGAAAAATATTCTATTAAAACCATCTTGAATGAAGGTATAATTATGAACTGAGTATTATGCGTTAAATATAGTTTAGTTCCTCTTGATATGTTTCATTGAAAATTCTTCGAAGGAAAGATTAATCAAATTACTTAAACTTGTTCACTGCGGATCACTCTACTGTTGGAGTGATAAATGCATTGGAAATAGAAGTATGAGCAGTGAATGTGTTAAACAGTCATCTTTATTAAATTAGAAGAAAAAGGTTGCTGTCAACTTATTTGACTTATGATGGTTAGACTTATGACCAAGCATTCAGTCATGCCATGAATGGTGCAGATCATCTGGGCAATACTAGAAAGCTCACAATTGTCACTATGCTATCAGTTGTGGATGCAACTTCATTCAACATGAAAGTTTGATTTGCCTCAATTTTGGAACAAGATGGCATACATAGAAAGTTTTAGTATTGAAATCTACAAAACACTATGAATTACAACCTACGACCAGTCTGGTGGAACGGAACTTGGTTGTTAGTTAATGACTAGCTGCACTTATCAGTATGAGTGCTATTCCTCCATGGTTTTAGTTACATTGGTGCTACCCTGTCTTCATATGAATTTTTATATTACTTTGATACCCGCAGCCAAATTTTATTTCATGCTCCCATTGTTTAAAGTAAAACTTTACTTTTCTCTATAGTATATTAATTTATTAGCATACATTGTTTGTACACCCAGTTACACATAAATCTTACCACCTTGGACGCAACCCGCGTGACCAGTGTGAAGCTCGGAGGGAGCGAGTCGAAAGTTTTCTCCACATTCTATTAGCTCTTGGAAGGAGGAAGCTGGGTGAAACACTGTTGGCGCCTCTTTAAATCGGTGTGAAACGCTTTGGACGCTTTTGTATCGTTATTATCAACGTTAAATCTTGTTAAAATTTAGTTATGCTTTTTACTATGTTAACAGAATAGTACTAAAAAAATAATGAAAGTCGGATTTCCTTATTTCGGCCTGAATATGACGAGTAATTTACTCTTCTCCCGACTTATCGGGTAAAGTTTTTTTGCTGCTTCAATTGTCCCCTAAAAAACTATATCATTACATTTGGGAAGAACTATTTAATTACGTTTTATGCTCTTCGTGTCTGCAGGACGAACCTTTCTGTTAGAAATAATCTATGGTAGCCCTTAAAATATAACATTATTAAGAGGAAGCTCAATACCATTAAAAGATGAACGAAAGCTCTGCGACAGATGGAGATAAATGATAATGTGGAATAAGAACACAAAGGTATTTCAACTCATTTATTTAGCAGGGAAATGGTGTTGAGAAGGAGAATTGAACTGACAAGAAAAAAACTGCAAAACCTACTAAGGAAAGCTAAGATGAAAAGTGAAGTTATCTGAACAAATACTCTGAAAAAGAATTGTATAAGCTTAACGTGGAAGAGAACTCTGAACATTAGTACCACAAGGTAGTAAAACAAGTAAATTACAATGAAATATATAAAATAATTACTTAAAATATTAGAAACATTTTAAATACCAACAAATCAATAGAAATAATGCAAAATATTAATTGGTGTGCTATCATGCTAATACCTAAGGTGTGTGTAGTTGAGTTTAAATTGTTAATTTCATTCTACAGAGAATAATAGTACCAATTATTTTACCATTTATTAATTTAATGATCTGATGAGAATTCATTCATTAATTATTAATTTAAATGCTGAAGGCTACAAAATATTTTTCATAAATCAAATTAATAATTAACTTACGATGAAAATAACACTATCTATATACAAAATATACATGGACTGGCTTTATTGCTCAAAGAAACAACCTAGAGGATTTAACAGAAACCAGATATAGCAATATTTATGAAATAATATCAGAACATGTTTTCATGAAAATTTAAAACCATTGAGTGTATCCTAAAACTTAATTTATAATAATCATTGTCATGTATGCTGTGGCTACATATCCAATTCATTAGAACTATATCATATGAACGACCCCAAAATTATCTGAAGGGTCAGGATATGACAGTAAGACTAAAATTCAGTTCAAGAATTGGGAAAAAATATTTGTTTATACAACACGTTTTCTTTCAAATGGGAACCAATTCCCTTAGAAAGAAATGTGAGTTACAAATTAAGCAATTCATGAAGCATCATGCTCTATAAGAATCTGTATTTCAGCCTCTTTGTGAGGTTTCATATGATCTTTCTGTTGCAGAAAAATTCTCTTAGCTTTTTAAATGATATACTTTATAATCCTCCCTGTCAGAAAATTTCTTCTTAAAATCTCTCATATGATTCAATGGCACTCTTTCAATCCAATAAATCATAAAATCTGGTGATTCAAAATGAGCACTGTAGTAGTTGACACTGCAATTTGAGTATCCAGTGATCATCAGGATTGTAAAACTTGCAAAAGGAAGCAACTCTCTTGCAAACCTCCTTGGAGGTTGTATCTATTGTCCTCTTGAATATTATAAATTCATTGAATCTTTTCTTTTTATTCTCCACTTCCACATTTCATCCTTCTCTATCACTCTAAATTACTTTTAATGTTAGTACTAGAAATCTCTACATATATACCTGGTTTTATATGATTTTGAAAACTTTTGCTCCTTACCCTGAATTTCAGTTAAATGATCTTTGAAGTTTTGCATCTATCAGTATAAATCCTGAATGAATATTAAAATATCTGCTACACCCATATAAAAACAGTTTAAATGATTTTTTTAATAATGAATTTCCTTCTCATTATCACCAAATTCCAAATTTTTGGATGTTTAAATGGATTCTGAATACATGTCAAACATTTAAGTGGTATTTACATGGCAAATCATGGAAATTGTTCTTTGGGATAACAAGCTAGATTGAAGGAACGAATTACACCCAGAGGAAAAAATACTCGATGGTTCAAGATTTTCATTTTCAATCTGCTATTGCAATTCTCAATGTTTCTCCTCTCCAAGTACTTCTACTCATATCTTGTGCCCTTCTTGTCTTATCTGCATATCTTCTACCTTCCTTCAAATTGCCCACCATCTTTATTCATCTCATTCCCCTTTACTCCTTCTATTCTCTGTCCCCTAAATTAAAAGTTCCATCTGGCATTCTCTTCTCAATATATGAGCTATCCAATTTATTTGTCTCCTTCCTGATCTCTTCTTATCTACCACTTGAAGCATACCCTCATTCATTTCTTTAAATTATATCTGTCTTCTTACGGATATCGATATCTTATATCTATCTTATTCCATACCAACATCTTCAAAGCCTCTTTCTTATTTCTTTAAAGTTATTTTATGCTTCTCAAACATAAGATACAACACTACTTGCAAAAATTTGTCATTATTTTTCATAATTTTGTTTTTGATTTGATTTGTACAGTCTTGCCTATCTCCTGGCATGATTGTTCTGCCATTCCTATACTTGTCTATATCTCTTTAAGGCTTCCATAACAATCTGTTATTCTGAGCAACTTATACCTTCTGTTGAGATCTGATGTCTCTCATTAAATGTACATTGTTACCTATTATCATAACTTAAGTCTTTGGTCTGTTTAGATGAATTTTAGCTAATAGTTTTGTTCCATATTTCCAAGTTGATTCAAAGTTTCTAGTGATTGTCTCATTTTTCAAGTAAAAATTCATATTATCAGCAAATATAAGGAAATGCTTCCCATGTACAAGTTTATAAATCTTCTATCCCTCCAGATCATTTTTTAATTCATTCTTACCAATAATGTAACTGCAATAATGCATAATTATTTCACCTTGCCATCACACTCTAAAACTATGCAAAGTAGCTATTTGTATTCCTATGAAAATTTCTAATAGTGTTTAACTCAATGCTTTCAATCTGGCTTCAAACCAGAAACATATGATTGACATTCCTTTTAGGAAAGGGAATACTCAGGTGGGGGAAAATATGCAATTAATCCAATTTTATGATTATAAATTCACAAAATATGTATTTTTCCTGTATATACTTCTTAAAATATTTGTATAATATTAACAAGTTGGCTACCTACCTATCACCAACTACTAAAATCGTCTCAATTAGAAACATCTGAGACTAGGATTTATCAAAGGCATGAGAAATCCAAATACTTCCTGCTTTCAAGTATAGTTCTTTTGTATACCATTGGCAAAATGAGATATACCCTGAAAGAAACGATTTTATTAGTATGAATCATGAATGCCTGAGAGTTAAAAAGGAGAATACGTCAGGTTATTAAAGAACAAAATGTCTTGATATCTAATGACAACAATAGACATGGCAGAGAACCCCTGAAGTCATGCTGATACCAACAAAATGTCTTATTTAAAAATAGTGAGAGGAAATAGCTAGTCTCATAGTTGAAAATTATTTCTTTTAGAAAAAAATTCATGTTCTTCAGAAACTCCATGCTCAGCACATTCTTATTTGCCTTTTAGTTTCTGCTTATAGGGTGCATACATAGATAGTAATTATGTAATAATGTGCAGTGAGCAAATTGCAGACTTTTTCCCCACAAGTGTTGAATTTCAGACTACTCAATACTGTATGATTGCCTTTAATTCACTAATATATNAAACTCACTCCGCGCTACAAGTGTAACGTCTCCGGTCATCCGTCATCGGAGTAACCCATTTACCCACCTGTTACTCGAATAAGTGGGAAAAATTTTTTCTCGCGTCATATCTCTCCCATCGCTGACATATTCCCAAAATCAATCCAACGAGAACCCCATCCCCCAATCAGTTATTAAAGAACAAAATGTCTTGATATCTAATGACAACAATAGACATGGCAGAGAACCCCTGAAGTCAGTCATGCTGATACCAACAAAATGTCTTATTTAAAAATAGTGAGAGGAAATAGCTAGTCTCATAGTTGAAAATTATTTCTTTTAGAAAAAAATTCATGTTCTTCAGAAACTCCATGCTCAGCACATTCTTATTTGCCTTTTAGTTTCTGCTTATAGGGTGCATACATAGATAGTAATTATGTAATAATGTGCAGTGAGCAAATTGCAGACTTTTTCCCCACAAGTGTTGAATTTCAGACTACTCAATACTGTATGATTGCCTTTAATTCACTAATATATCGGTAATGCTTTAATTATTTAAATAACTTTGAAACATTTAGCTTATGAAATACATTTGCTTTAAATGATTAGGAATCGCTGGTTCCTAATAGATTTGAATTTCACTATGCTAATGATGAAATAAATAGAAACTTTAGAATATCTTTGGGTAGATTTAATTAACTAAGGACGAGTTCCTCTTTGAGAAAATTTGTATGTTATCCAATTTATTTTTAATATGTTGGAAATGTTTAATTAAGTCTTGAGAATTGAGTTTTTTATCTTTTAATATATAACTATTCGAGATCTCAAATTATCTTCTCAGATTTCATTTTATGAAAAATAATTTATTAGGAGAAGAACAGTTAACCCTTTCACTCCCAAGACATTCGTGACTTTCCAGCCCAGAAACCTCACACCTTTATTTTTGAAAATTTGAAGT
>KZ308451.1:755419-780618 GCA_000376725.2 Ladona fulva
GATTTTTTATTTTCATTTCTGGTTGTCAAGCTCTTAATAAATCATTTATTATTTTAATTAATGTTACCATTTATGATTAAGCCTTTGATACATGTTAATTATAAATTAGAACCTCCTTGTTTCTGACAGATTGATCATCATTATACTGATGATGAAACAAATAGAGCAATTAAGAAAACTTAGAGGCTAGAAGCTGATTACTGAGGCCAATTTTCTCCTAATGGGTGGACAATTTTTCTTGATCGATAACTTTCAAATTATATTCATAATTTAATTCTAGGTTTTATTTTGCTTTTCATCAAAATATCATGTTATCAGTCCTTATTAACCTCTTGTTGTATCATGTAGCAATGATAAAAGCATGATTTGCGGAATGAATTAATGAAAACTTGAAATGTGTTTTTTTAGAGAGTCATCTAAGCCAAGAACAGGATGTTAAATAATGGCTCATTATATTATGTGGCCAATTAAAGTATCTAACTTATTTTCATTCATTTTTATAGCAGCACTATAATATGAACGAAAAAATAGTAAAACCAGGGCTCTATTAAAGTCTCTCACTAACATGCTGGGATCCCTCTTTACCATGAAAATAAGGTAACATTCAAATGTAATTCATTAGAAAATATTTCTAAATGAATATTTAAAAAAGATGTGGGTGAAAAATTGACGATGGTAGTATTTTCGCCTAATTAATTAGTTTCGTCCACATCAGTTTTTTGCTGTCTAATAAGCTTTCTCATGGAATATTGACATTGATATATCCCCTGCACATCCATCAAAATCCACTAGTTCATGCTAAGCGATTTCTAATTACTATCTTTCTGTTAATTGACGGCCATGAACAATGTACTCACCGACATGACAAGTAATTAAATGACCTCATGACAATAGTGAACTACTCATTAGCTGAGAAAGTTCTTAACGCCTATGGATCTCGCCAACATTTAATGAACTACCGCCATGATACACTCACTCCCTCCACGGATGCACCCCCACTGGGTGGTGCTCGGTAAATTTTCCGGACCACCCAAATCATCCACTACTGGACTCGGCCCGCGTCAAACTGCGCACGCTCCCGCCCATCCTCGATCGTTCCGAGCTGGCGTATATCTCCATGGCAACCCTTCACGTGCGAGTAAGGCCGTAGATTTTTCTCATTCCAAACTCCCCCTTTTGGGAACCTCCCGTGAACTTTTTCTTCTGCCGAACAGAAGGGCGGCTACGGCTATTAGTCGCTGGTGTAAACGCCGTGGGCAGTGTTGGGGAATTACCACCGGAAAAAAGGAGGTGAGTACCGCAACTTCCTCTTACGATCCACTTCCTCGCACCTTCCTCCACTTATCTCTCTCTCGCTCTCTCCCTCTCTCATACTATATCGGGACGAAACTGCTCCGAAACTCACTCCGCGCTACAAGTGTAACGTCTCCGGTCATCCGTCATCGGAGTAACCCATTTACCCACCTGTTACTCGAATAAGTGGGAAAAATTTTTTCTCGCGTCATATCTCTCCCATCGCTGACATATTCCCAAAATCAATCCAACGAGAACCCCATCCCCCAATCAGTATCCCATATCGGAATTGTTCTCTTTCATCGTTGATTAAGAGTCTCTTTTGCGACGACAAATGAATCTTATATCCCGCGCCTCACTCTTACCCCGCATTTCATGGCACGCAGGGCTGGTCGCTAAGAGAGCCATGGGAAGTGAAAAGGACCCCATCACCTTCGACTGCATCCCTGAGGATCGCTTCTGCGAAGTCATAGAACACCTGAGGAAGAACTTCTTCTGCGATGAACCTTTAAACAGCGCCGTGGGATTGTGTCCCGTTCCGGGAGCTCCCCACGCCGAGCTGGAGAAGATGAGCCTGTCGACGATGAAGCAGGGGCTGTCGGTGATGGCACTGATGGGCGAGAGTCCCGGCCGCGTGGTCGGCGTCGCGCTCAACGGAGTCACCCGACCAGGAGATCTGGAGGTTGCCGAACGTCAATTGGCGCTCTCGCCGGATCCAAAGTTTCGCAGCATCTTCAGTCTCCTAAACGAAGCAAACAGGAAGCTGTCGCTGTACGAGAGATATAATGTGGACAGCATTTTCGAGCTGAGAATCGTTTCGGTATGAATATTCTTCACTGTTATTGCTATGTTTCTTTTATGTTTTTCTTTAATAATTCGGATGATTGTTACCTTGAAATTTTTTCTCCTAATATTTTTCCCGCGACTTTTTCGACCCCACATTCTAAAACCTGATCCTTCTTTGCGGAGCTCCCAATTTCGACTTTACTGACCTTTACGCAGTAATATTATCTTGTAAATATTTGACTTTATCTCCGATAGCCTTGATATTTTGTTGGGGATAGATAAGATTATCTCAAATCCGCTTTTAATTCACCATTAGCTTTAGTTTGAACTCTTTGGAGTCTGTGTTAGATAATAATGAAACTAGCCAATTCAGAAATAAATATTTTACTTATTTAATTTTGTATCGGATCGGCAGCTAATTCTTTAAAATCCCCAATTAATCAACTATCAAATTAGCACACACAATGAAAATAAAGTACAATGATATCTCGAATCCACATTTTTTTCCTTTGCACATCTTACGCCGCCCATTCGTAAGCTGTAAAGTTCGTTCCCGAAAAAGGAGATCAAAATTTATATCAACATCGACGATTTAGGCCTCAATCGACTGGCCTCGCTCAGCATTTTGATATCGCTCTCTGTACGAGTAGCTCAGATTAGACTTTATACTGAAGTTTCCCTTCGATTACTTTCCATCGAGGTCAGCCTAAATATCGATTAATAATTTAAAGGATTTAGTAGCGGACGATTTGAATAATCTAACGTAAAATATTTCAGGCACGTTTCGGTATTGATCATTTATTCACTAAGAGATGGCGAGATTACTTAAATATATTCGATAGATTATAGTGATTAAATCTCCAAAATAATCGGTGTTATCCGAAAAAATAATCCCGATTTCCGTCAAAGTAGAATCGGCGCGAAATTTATTCCGTAATTCAGAGGGAGAATGGCTTTGAGAACCCTATTTACATCCCTGAATTAATCTCCTTCCAAGTTCATGAGGAAAATAAAGATAAAATATGTAGCCATTTTTTTTTAGGTAATCGTCCTTGAAACTTCTCACCCTAGTTTTTTTTTCAGAAAAAAAAACTATTCTCTTACGAATTTCCCTCGACCCTTCCTTCAGGGCCTGAATGCTACGTTACTCAATTCTTATTCCGAAGGCGCGAGAAGAGAAATTCAACTGGTTTGGTCAGATCTTTAATCATCCGACGAGATATTATCTTGATCCTGTCTCTTCTTAGTAGATAATTAATTCGCGCCGAAAACGAGAATTTTTTTTCAAAAGTTTCATCGGCATTCTCTCGAAGTACCCCTCTTTACATTTTCGTGAACAGTAGTAAAAAATTTATTTTCGGCATCCTTTGGGAAAATACCTACAACCTCCGAGGTCATTCTCAGACTGCGAGAAAACGCCTCTTCTCTTACTCAAACTCTTACCTCGTCATCTTCCACTCCTTGCTTTCTTTTAGTGTTTTCATTTGGCTTTTACTACTACTACCTCATCGTGTTCTCTTCCCCTGAGCATTCTCGGCCTTCACCTTCCTCTTGGCATTTTCTATTTTCATTTCCCTCGAACTGGGAACTTCTTTCTGCGTTATCATCATTTCATTCGGCTCTCTTCAGCATGCTGTCCACTAGCCTTTCCTTTTATACACGACTCTCAATCGTTTTCTTCCACCGAAGGTATCATTATAACAACTTTTCCCCATACCGGAGGGGATAATTTTCTCATGCGAACGTTATCTTGGAAGTAAATATACTCATTTCTCTGCATGCTTGCCACGAAATCGAGGCAAAGATCTTCATCCGCGAACTTCAAGAATTTGGTAACTAGAGGCCCTATTCCGGTGGACCGCATTCTTGCATGTTTTTACTTCCATGCATTACCATAGTATTTATCGCGGAGATTATTCCCCATTTTATTTTGAGGAAATCTTCGGGTTATCACTGTATATTTATGTTCCTTTTATCCTTTTGGCCGTTCGGGATTGATTTAGTATCAAATGGTAACTCAGAAACGCAAATAGGGCCTTGTTTACAGTTCTGCATTTACAGTGCCTGAGTCATTACATCCTTTCTTTGTCAGTCGTATATTTCCCCGCTCTTTTGGAATAATTTTACTTGATAAATCATTATCACTGACGTCACCTTTGAATCTTTTCCGCTTAACCAATCGCAGTTGTTAGCTCGCTTCCGTCATCCATTCCTTCTGGAGAATGGAAAACTCTGAAAAGTCACGATGCGGACTTTGGATCGACTCCTGACCTCACAATGATATTTACTCGGGAACATCGTTGATGGGGTTTTTCGATCACTGTAATTAAAGTCCTTTGGCTTAACTTCCTCCGCTTTTCATCGGCAGGTGGATTCGTCAACCAGGGGGAGGGGACTGGCTCAACAACTTCTGAAAAAGAGCGAAGAGGTGGCCCGAAACAATGGATACCATTTACTTAAAGCGGATACAACCGGAAAATACTCTCAGCGAATGGCGGCCCAAGGGGGGCTTGAGACGGTATACACGGTTATGTACGACTCTTACAAGGACAGCGAGGGGAAAGTGATCTTCAACACCAGCCCTCCTCATGACAGCCTCAAGATCATGGTCAAGAAACTCTAATGCGACAGCTGATGGTAGCATCACCAGAGATGGGGAGACATGGAAGCAAAGAGGAAATTTGGTGCTAAACAATGAATTGTTTCGGAAGAATGGTTCGGTGGAGCAATATCAGCATTGTAGATGTAACCGTGGTTTTCATTTGCGAGCTTTTTACTCATCACAGTATTTTCCGCTAACGGTTTGCCTGTGGTTAAAACTCCGGGAGGATCAGGCCCCATAATCCTAACGCTTCATTCTATGAAATTATATGTACTTCCATAGTTGATTGAATTAGAAAATCGTGATCATGATCCATGTCAGATCAGCCAACACGCGGCCGATCTGTGGTTTAGCGATTCTCAAACTACATTTTTGATGTGAATATTGTCATCACCGTATGCTATGAATTTCGGTGCGCGTACATTGTATCAACGCGCAAAGTCACCCTTCTCATGTGTGTAAAACAGTTAGAGGTTTAACGTTCGTAACTTCTTTTATCGGCAATTCATTCGCGAGACACTGCCTATTTGTTCTGTGGAGCCAGTTTTGTGGATCAAAATTGACCCCATCTCCGATATGTCTGCCCTCAATGTCCTAATCAAGCGCACATGAAATTCAGAATTTGAAAAATTGCATTGTTGTGATCTTGATTGTTTTATCGATACGCAGTTAGTAAATTATTTATTTCTTAGCTTTCTACTAAAATTATCAGAACCTCTTCCATTGGACGTCTTTGCATTATGCTTAATTCAATTAAAAATTCCTAATTTTATAATGTTTTATATATTTTATAAAACTTGAATTGAAATTCGGTTTGTTATTTAAGAAACATTCCGATTTTTACTACTACTACATATTTGTAGCTCGGTTACTGTTACATTTGGTTAATCTTTCTAACTCTATTTTTGATGTTTTTAGGTCACCGTATTCTCTTTCTGGAAAATATATGACTAACTTACCAAACGCTCAACTAATTGTCTTTCTTTGAACATAGAGAAAGTGTTGCTACGTGGAAAATATTCACTTCCCTGTTGTTGATTTCAGCGCCTTATTCATGCTTTGAAATTTCGTAAAATCCTTTTCGCACGTTTTTCACTCATGCATATTTTCATTCGTGAATGCCTTCGGTCAGTCGTATACGTCAGTATTGTTGATTATTCGTACGTAATGTGGACTTCACAAGTATTTAATTAACTCTTCATTTACAAAAAAACGTCCATCGATGAAATAATCGAGCTCAAAAGGATTGCGTATCCGGAGATTCACGCAATTGATTCTTTGAATAGACAATATATTTGCCCTCTTCGCTGAGATTTATTTCGAACTTCTAGGAGAATGAAATCGTTGATGTGTGGCTGACAGCAACACCAACACATTCCTACCCCGCTGAATCAAATTTTACGTTATTTTTATTAAAATTGGTTCACATTTTTAAATTGGGGGGCAAAATGATTTTACGTGGCGTATTTTTGTAAGCTAGAATCAACGATGTTTACATGGTAATGTAGTGTCTTATCTAGATAATGAATACCAAATCTGTGATACTTTTTTCAGTTGTTGCTCTTTCAAGACTAAAAATATTTCTCTCAGTAGGGTAAATGGTACGTGTGAATTCATTTGACTCGCCTACTTTTGTCCGCTTGACGTACCCATAAATGTCTACGATATCCATTGTAAAATTTGTATAACTATTTGACTCTGTGAAACATAACCATTGTATATAGATGTAATCTGTTCAACCTTACGGGAACGGCGGAAGATTCAGAGGACAAGAATGGGTCCAGCGCTTAAACGGAAAGGAGATAAATCCGAAGATTTATCGACATTACTCACCAGCGTTGGACTTTCTCGCGTCGTGAATAGCTAATGGTTAAGATTTATGATGTATACGCTTTTATTTGAAAGTCGATGTTGAAAAAGATTTGTTGAACACCAATAAAAATAAATTGTTATAGTTGAGGCTGTCTTTTCATGCCGCTGCGGCAATGAAATATTCCCTCCCGAAATCGTATTATGTTCTCATAATTAAGCCGCTTTATTGCCTCGCAGAATTTTCCGAATGGAGAGACGGGAAGCTTTATATTTTTCATTACATTCCTCTTCGCCCTTCATTTCCAAAGGGACGCTGATCCGGCCTAAATTCCGTCGTTCTATTACAGGACGTGTAGCCTGCAGAAGAGATCGGACGTCGCCATGGAAACCCCATGGCTATTGAGAAGGAAGATTGACGATAGAGGAATAAACGTCCTGACCCTGGGAGGCTTTCATCGTCCGGATTCGCCGAAATGCGATAATTTAATTCTACTCCACTGGAGAAAAAATAACTGCACCATAGGATCTGGGTTGTAAAAGGAGGCATAAAATAACGATAAATATCGCGCAATCATTTTCATTTTCCGCCAAATAACAATTAGGAGAACGAGGCTATGAATCGCCCCAGATGGGCTACACGTCGAATGAAATCCTTTATTTTCTTTTTAAGGGGGAGAATCGCGTCCAATCAAGACCTCATCAAAACACGCTTTGATATTTCGAGCGAACGGTGCGAAAACTGCAGGACGCGATTGAGTTCCTTTAATGATGCGTGCCGAGGTTCCCTTTTGGAGGAATTTAGCGGGATCTAATGCATATCTAAAAGCTTTCCTTCCTCCTTCGGAACAGAGGGAATCCCCTTTTACAGCTCAAATTGTCAATCGCTGGATCTTGGGCCTTTCTCCGCATGCCCGGGTCCCTCCAATCCCTCCACTCCCAGCGCACTTGGCGGAGGATACATTCCGAAAATCAATATATCTCGCTGCCAAGCTGGAGAAAGGAGAACGAAAAGTCATTAAAATAGACGGAGATGCCAATGGGTGAGAGTATACAATCAGCATCCTTTCTCTATTATGCTCCCTATAAACGCTCGGGTCTTCAGTTCGAATTTTCTGCCTCGCTTGAAGGCCCTATCGGCCCTTAAAGATCGCAGTGTATTCAGGGAGCCAAGGAGGAGAACGGGAGGGAATTTTCAGCTATGGAGCGGCGAAAGACTTCGAAGAAGAAGGGGACGGGTGGTTTCATATCCTCTCAGCTGTCACTCCCTTAATAGGGAAGTCGCAGTTCTGAATTTTGAGGGAAAACGTGGGGAAATAAATCCGTTATTGAAACCGCGAATAAGCGTGGCTCCATATAAATTAATCACTTATCCTATAGCTCAATCTCATTGGGATTACTACCATCACACAATATTATCGCTGAACTGAACGCTTCGCTTCTCGATTCTTATACTCGGAGAAGAGTTTCGAATTGATAAGCCGTTGTAGAGGAAAGTCAAAATTCATAATTGACTTTCAGGGAAAAGAATGTCCTAACTATCGCCTTGTGTGTGAAGTGTGGGAAAATACCCAGCAAATAAAAGAAGAATTGGTGAAAGTTGAACTGTTTCGTTTGGGATCTTCTTCTGATCCCATTGGTATTTCGCCGCTCAATGGTTATCCATTAACACGCCAACGGTAGCAGTTCGTGCAGAAGCATACAAGGCGCTAGAATTAGAGGCAACCCCTTTCCGAGAGAATGATTATTTACGAGGAATTCTCCGAAAATTTATATATTCGTGAGCTCGAAATTTTCGAGAGATAATGAGGAGTTCTAAAGTCGATCCAGTGGAATCCTTCGGGAAAAAGACCCTCCACTTTGCTATACCACAGCCATTTGATCTCTTCCGGCTCATAAATTTCGACCCGCGCACATTGTTAAAAATCCACATCAAACTCATTTTTCGTGAAAGATTAAAGTTTGATTTTCGTAATTTTTTCGAAAGAAAATGTCGGAGAAAATCAGTATGTAATATTTATTAACTTTCAGCCGTTTAAAATTTTAAATGCTTTCTTTGCAACGCTTATTATAAACCTTATGAGATAGCCCAAAAAATTAGAATGATTATCGTAGATAGAGTGGTTCCTTTTGATTAACTCGACCGCGTAAGAGCGAACCAATAAGAATTATGACGAAAATTTCCGACGACATTTTAAATTCAGTTAAAAAAATATTCTTTCACAATCCTTATAACAGCGGAGGAATTTCTCGGCTCTTAAAATTGGCGGTGGAGTTGATATATTTATGAGAAACATAATTAATCAAGGGGAGTGGACGTAAATTTAACCATTCCTCATGTATCATGGTCATGAACATGGAAAATTATTTTATCTTTCCTAAGTTGACCTCTTCCTAGAGGAGGTCAATTAGCTAAGGTTGTAATTCTCTCCACTCTTCTAGCTACATTGTCGAACTGATTCTCTCACATTACACACTTAGGAAGTGAGATTTGAATCAGTGGGGTGATCTACGAGTAGATCGCACGCGAACGTTAAGGAAATTTGTTTATCAAGTTTCCGGGGCTGCTTTCATAGCTTCGTGCGCAGTTCATTCATGGCTTGGTGAACCAGAGTAAGATCGGTGTGAATAAAGTTCTCGTAAATTTCACGATATGCGCCTATGAATCAGAGCGTTTCGATCACATGGTTATATTACCACCTTCGATTTGGGAGTTGCGGTTCTCGTTAATGTCGCTATCGTGATCTAGTTAAAAGTTATCGATCCAAGTTTTCTATAGGTGGAAGAAATTTTTTCATGCTTCCGAAATCACCTCGGTCATTGTTTAGTTAACCTCTCCGAGAGATGTATGCCATTAGATCCGATAACCTTTATCCAATTCTTATACGCTGTTCAATTTTATATTATTTTAGATGAATATCGTCACTACTTCGGACGAAATAAAGGCACGTTTAGTGGATCTTAAAATTAATACTCATATTAGGAATAAATATATAAATATACTCCTATTAATAATAATATATTAGGATTAGTTCCTAATATATTATTATTTATTCTTACGGCGATGTTAGACCAAAATGGCCTCTCTTCCACCTAACCTCTGGATATATTACATGGTATTACTAATTACATTACATTAACAACTAAAAATAGTTAACTAAAATTGCCTTAAATCTGAAAAACAAAATCAAAAAATCTCAACAATCTGACAAACATGAGTGCAAGAAAACTACTACATACAGTATATTATACATTGCAAATATAAACTAATACGTATAGCTAAATATAGATATATATAGAAACAATATTTGGGTTGTGGGGAAATACTCCTCAACCGAAGGTTTATGGAGAAAAATCCACGATGCGGAAAACACCCACACACGAAAGGGGGCGAAGAAACCCACGAAAACACATAGGTAATGTGTACTAATGAATACACTATATGTAGTGGGTGATGCAGGTGATAATTAACAAATTTGTATCGTCACACATTATGGTGTATCGGCACATGCGTCCCTCGTCGGATGTAGGTACAATGGAGTATGTAGTAAATGGAGTATAGTACAATGGAGTATGTAGTAAATGGAGTATAGTACAATGGAGTATGGAGTAAAGTAATTCTTCTTTTGGTGTTTACACCCCCTGCCACACGCCGGAAGGCGGCTTGCAGGATACTTATATAGATGTAGATGAATAACTCTGAAAAAGGGGGAAAGAGAGAGTAATTTGATCTATAGAATAGGTGAATAATCATATATGCTTAATATGAAATACGGCAATAAAAAGAATCATAGAGAGAAAATAGAGAGTAAAGGTGGTTAAGGAAACTCAAGGGAAAGTCAGAAATTGCATTAAGTGTCTCCACTTGAAAGTAATTTAGTTACTATTTGTTTGAATGAAGGAAATGGTAAATCTCCGATAATGGGGAATGGGAGATCATTCCATTATTTGGCTCCCAAGACAAAAATGATTTTGAACACATATCCTTTCCACGTATTGATATCGTAAGTTTACCTGAAGGGCGTGTACATACACATAGGCTATAGCGACTATTCAGCTATTTGAAATATGAGAAAAGATAGGTAGGGCAACATTGGTTAAGAATTTTATATAGGAAAGAGTAAAACATGAAGCAACTCGCGACTTATCACAAAAGATTGAAACTTGAATATCAGAAAAAATCACTAAACGCTTTCTTAAATATAAAAAGAACATTCAAAACTCGCATATTTAAGAAACATTTTTAACCCCTCATTTAGAAATATCCTTGTGCACTTTGCATTTCATAGAAATTCCTTTCGGAAACTCTCATTTACTTCAATTATTTTGTTAAAATTCATTAATTGGTTAAGTTCTTACATCGTAAAGAGTATGAATGCGTAAATAATAACGTCTGATGATGATATAATTGTACTCATACTCGTGCAAAGAATCTCAAGTATCTTATTTTCTGCCTCCTGTCTTACATACGCTTGCGTTCGTTTTGAAGTCAAAATGAATGTTTTAGAAAAAAATATTCTCGTGAATATAGTTACATAACTTCCTCTCATTAAGTTTTGAGATTATGTACGATTCAGCACCATTTAAATATACGTGGCTGGTATATATATAGCTTAATATTCCTTCTTGGGAGAATTTTTGGATCAAAGCATTCGAGTACAATGCATCTTCCATCTGTGATTAGCTACTCATCGCCATACTATGTATGCCAGATATAGTGAAGGAGCAATTGCACTTGGGATGGAAACAAATGTTAGCTTTCTAAGGAAATGGGGAATGAGGTAACTCGGATAAGCTAGAAAAAAAACTAATAAAATCAGAGAAGGAAATTACCGGCTTATGGGACTTCTCGGCAGTCTTATCGCGAAGAAATATATAGTTCAGGGAAATAAACAAGGAAATGCTGCTCGGAGTAACTGTTGAGCATTGAGACTGTTATTAACGGAAAATATTAACATAGTGCAGTCACTTCCGTTAACCTCAATAATAACATGAAAACAAATTTACAAGTTGTAAAGCAACTTTTATTATTTCTCAGCTATATATAAAAAATACATAAATGTTGTTACAATGTAAAATTCTCAACGTTTAGATCGTAACAACATTACCTAAATGCAAAAATAAAGACTATTATTATTTATACGTTACATACATTCTTAAAAATAAAGTAGGAGGTTTGCATGTGTGTGTATAAGTAGAAGTAGTTTAATGTGTGTGTATGTTCGCTTAAAACTCGGGAACCAGAAGTTACACAACTTTCAAACTTTGAAGATTATTAAATGTCCTCCATACGCAGATAATATGCTCCTTTTATTTGCCTAATGGTTCCTGGTTTAACCCCCGAAGTTGAAGTTTTTGGACTGATGAGACGTTGTCGGATTATGTTTAGCGATTTTTGTATATATTTTAATACTTTCGTTAAATTTAAGCATAAGATCATTAAAATTTTAAATAGTAAAAGAAAACTGTGGATAAAGCCACCCAGGCCAGGAGCCATACCAAAGTATCCCATTAGGGAGTGAGGACCTGAACTGAACTGAACTCCTGGTTTAACCCCCGAAGTTTGAAGGTGTTTCCATAAGAAATACATGCAGTTCATTTTTATCGTTTGCAGACTTTACTCCTTTGGGAAAATTGAATTTGAAAGGACAGTCCAAGGGAAAACACCAAAAAAAGTGAAGTCTAATATCTTTTTTGCTCGTTGAATATTGTTTTCTATTAGAAATATTAAGAAATTATAGGGAATTGTGAAATTTTGTGGTTGTAAATAAACAGTCTCCTTCACAACCGAGCCAGTTGTTGAATCCGAGCTCATGCCTTTTCCCTTAAGAATAGACGGGGAATTTTAAAGTAATTAAATATTACTAAGTACAGGCCCATTAAAAAGTAATGATAATAATCGACGATAAAAATATGTGAAGAGAAGGCAGTTTGAACATTTTACTTTTACAATGACAAATCGCTGTTCCAAATTTACGACCAACTAGGAGTGTCTCTGAATAAGCTCGATTTTGCACATTACGAGGAGAACATTTACTGCTTTTTCGTAATCAAGGAGGCGAGAAAGCAAGTCGTTCATCACCACAGGGACAGAAAAGGGAAATACTTTGGGGGATCTTTTAAAGTGTGAAGAGAAATTTTCGTTAACATTAACACTCCATGTTAAGTAACTTAACACACGGAAAAGCGCATAAGAAACTCGGCTTCGTGAATAGAATAGTCGGAGCGAAGAAAAAGTTTGCGAGCGATGCTATTTTGCGTTATCTAGGGTTCATCTTGAGTATGCGTCTACTGTATGGGCCGATAAGAGTTGTATTCGAGAAATAGAAAAGGTGCAGCGGAAGGCAATACGTTTTGTGAAGAATTGCTACGATAAATCAGTGAGCGTACTCAGATGCTTCATGAGGTAAGATGGGAAGCTTTAAACGTTAGAGGATTAAAAAAAGGGTTAATTTACCGGTTAAATTTAGAGAAAGCACGTTCAGAGATTATGTAGCCGATATAATGCGTCCACCACGTTACATAGGCAGTTCCGATACTGCGAGAAAGATCAGGGAAGTGGATGCTAGAACGAATCAATTCAAGAACTCATTTTTCCGCGAACGATACGCGAAGGAATCGATTTAGGAAATAGAGTCATGGTGCATGTGCATGCACCCCCTGCCACTCGCCGAAAAGCGGCTTGCAGGATACTTACATAGACAAAGACATTACATTGACTATTTAATGCTTTTTGAGAGTCCATTACGCCGCAATCAGAACTGCATTTATCTTTTTTATTCCCCCGTTACGAACCGACGAGTAAAATATCATTTAAATAAAAAAAATCATACATAATTTATAGTATTACTCATCTCATTGAGATTCTCAAGAATTTAAATACTTCTGAGCTACCTGAATATATAATTTTCAGCATAACTCAAGAATTACTGATTCATTATGAGGAAGCACTAATTTCATAAATTTTATTCTAGAGTTTATTTAGCTTCATCCAAAGCAAGAGTGGAGGCAAAACTACGTAAATACTCCTTAATACTTTAAATAATGTTCTACATAGACATTCATCGAAATTGGTGTGATTTAGGATAAGAGCAACAGAATGGGTTTAAGAATAACAATTTTTAATTTATTCAATAAATATTGACCAAAATGAATACCCTTCTCCAGCATAACTCATACCTCAGTAGCGTACATTTTTATCACAGCCGTGACCAAAACTAAGGCTGAAGTAAATCAAAGATTCGTTTTCATCTTAAGTTCCAAGATAAAAAAATATTCCAAATTTCCATCGGCAGGTATTCAATTTATCAAGTTATGGGTTCAGTTGAGATTAAAATAAATCCGTTACTAAACCGTGTTATATAGGCCGTTCTGATACTGCGAGGAAAATCAGAGAAATAGGTGCTAGAACAAGTCGTTGCAAAAATTAATTTTTTCCGCGAACGAAAGCAATCGATTAATGAAGTAGAGTCATGGTGCTTGCACCCCCTGCCACACGCCGAAAGGCGGCTTGCAGGGTACTTAAATAGATGTAGGTGTAGATGAAGTTGGGTCAGTTGACTTACGTCTTATAAAAACACCTAATGCCTTTATCATCTTCTTCTAAAGGCCAGGTCTTGTCGTTGCAACTAGGTTGATCTTCCCATCATTGATCTTTTAATTTCCTCATAGGTCCTCATACCCATTAAACTTTGTGTGTCAACTTGGAACTTCTTCCTAGGTATTCTTTTCTCTATCTTACCTGGGATTGTTCCTTCTACTGTATCCCTTATAAGATATTATGCCTGAGAGAATGTCCAACAATTTTTTTTCTTTTCTCCATAGCCTTCATTAAATTCCTTTCCTCCTTGCCCTCTATCACAACCTCCTCGTTGCTTTTCCTTTCAATCCAACTTGTTCTGTTATCCGTCTCCAAAGCCACATTTCCATCGCTTCGAGCCGAATCTTCTCCAACTTTCCCAATGTCCAAGTCTCACTTCCAAATAATATTACGCTCCAAACAAAGGTTTTAACGAAAGATTTTCTCAATTACAAGTTTATATGTTTGTTTCTGAGAACATCCTTTTTACTTTCATGTGCTTTCTTAGTCATATCTATCCTTTTTCTGCTTCTGAGGAACACCTGTTATCGCTGGTCATTATGCTAAGATGGCAATATTATCTGCAAATCTAATGGAATGTATGTAATCTTCTTCCATTCACCCGGTTGAACCGGTTAAGTGAAAAGGATGCATTTTGTAAACCACGATAATTTTATTTTCATCTATAACTAATGATTGCGGAGAGCAATTCTGAGTGTATGTCGCATAAAATACTTGAAGATGCTTACATCTTGGATTTTGCTTAACCAACGGTGTTCGTGTAATGAAAATCCTCAAACTCAATGTGCCTTTCCTGCATAGATGCATACCTTGCGTTTTGGTGCTTTCTTCATCACGCATATGTCATACATAGCTGTAGATAACCGGCGATAAAATTAACCATCTTGGAAACGAGTAGCTTATCCATCAAAGGAAAGCATAATGATGGTATCACATTTAATTAGTCGGAAATACTTAATAACTGATTTCCACGGTCAGTGCGATAGTCGTAATTTTTTCTTGTTCAGTTGTTCTCTAACAAGTAAGTTTGCTTCTAAATTGTAAACTAAAAGAAGTTGATTTTTAGGGAAAAAATGATTATTCTTGTTTCTACATTTCTTTATGGGGATAACTTAAAGCAGTGTTTCGCAACCTTCCGTATCCCATGTATCAATTCAAATTCCGCTGACGTTCATTACTTTAGTTATGTAACCAATCAATCAATTAATATATTATAATAATATAATAATCAATTAATATATTATAATAATAAACAATTAATTAATTTTGATATACAATAATTAATAATATAATCATGAACGAGGTCATTGAAATCTTCGAGAAGTTCGACTTTAAATTTCGAATTGTTTTTGAAAATTTGACTGTATTCAATTTTCACAGCCTCCAAATATCTTCGATAGATAATTTTCTACCCGAATTGAATTATAAAACAGTATGCCGACAGCTATTAACAGGAGATAATTCTCATCGTTATTTACAAAAAGTTGGAAATCATTATTTTTCGTGTTAATCAGTGCTGATGGGTGATGAATGCTTTTTTCTTCCCATTTAGTTTGTAAATGCGTATCTGATGGGTGACTGGTTTCATTTTTCAGAGAAATAATAGTTGATGAGCACCGAAACACAGTTCCTGGTAGTAAATTCATCCGAAGTTCTCTTGAACAGCATTCGAGTTCCGCCTGCTGAACTTTCTCCGAAGTTTTATTGTACGGTTAACATAAAAAAAGTGATTATTAGTTATCACTAATACTGTGAAAAGCTTCCAGGAACGATATCGGCGTATTCCCCAAGTTTTAATCCTTTGATTTTCAAATACTATTAATATTTTTACTGTGTGGGTGAATCAAATATAACTGGGTGTTTTCTAATTGCTTCTTTCAAAGTAGAGTGGTCAGCCAGTGGCCTTGATATTTGGTAGATGTGTCTGGAGAGGGGACGAGCATTGTACCCCTTCTCATGACCGCTTTCATTGTTGGAAACATGATTCTTAGCAGGTGGTTCGCCCATCAGTTACGCATCGCGGTATCGTCGAGTTTTTGGCCCGAAAGAGTGAAAAATCCGCCGGAATTTCGAGGCGATTGAAGGCACATTTGGGTTAAAAGGCCCGAGTCTATGTATGAGTGGGTCAGAAGTTTACCGAGTGGCCATGAAACTGTAGAAAATAAGTCATCTACGACGGCTACGGATAAGCGTGATGAACGTTTGGAATAGGAAACCGATTGAAGGAAATCCCGAGATAATCTGTTAACCGATTTTCTGCGTGAATACTGTGCAATTAATGCCGCCCACTACTGTCAATTTGTCAAAGCAAAGCTTATGCGTCATGGAGGAATGCATGAAAGTAGAACGGACATGCCGATTCGAAAAGTTCTTCTGCACAACAACGCACGTCTTCTTAAGCCTGCATTAACTTATGAAAAACTGGAGAACGTGCATAGGAAGTTCCTATTAGGAACCCTGTATACACAGTCCCGACTTAACCCATGTGATAAGTGCCGTCTTAAAGCATGGGACCGCTGGGCCCGGGAGCCCCACGAGTATATGAGCCCCATGCTAATCTGTGCGCCAAATTACTTGCCTTAAGTGACAATATTTGAAGTTTAAATTAATTCTTTATTATTTGAAACTGAAATTATATTCCCCATTTTTCAGATTGTAAATAATATTTTGCGTGGGTACGAGCAGTTGTCGGTAGTAGTGTGTGTCAGTAGGAGCACACTGATTTGCCCAGAGGCCCATAACACATTTAAGTTGGCTCTGCAAGTGATTATCTCGATTGTCCTACACGCCGTCAAAGTGGGAGTTGAGAGACATCGATTCAAAGACGACTATAGAGTGGAGAAGTTCACGCGCAGCTGACTGGAGAGTCTCCAGTCGGGCATCGAACCGAAAATCGACTTTGAAAAAAAAGCCGGAGTGAAAGCCGAACCCGAACCGAAATAAATAAAATTCTTAAACCCGAAGTTAAACCGAAAACCACAGTTTATTCCCTTTCAATTTGCAATGTCCAACATTGCTCATCTAACTCAAGTATAATTGTACTTAACATAGTAAAAACGACTTTCAACTAACTATTTCTGAGTTTTATTCTAATACTTTGTGTGAAATGGTGTAAATGATAAAAGATAGAAACAAACTTCCACAGGAATGTAATATTACAATGGCCGGAGCGGAAAAAACTGGCTCGACGTTGGAAGAAGGATTGAAACCGAAACTTAATCGAAATTTGGTTTTGTCGATGCCCTGGTCTCTAGCCCAGCCTCTGACAAACTGTTTGACCCCAGTGCGCACTAGGGTTGATGGGTTTCTTTTATGGCATAAATGTAAACATTTTTATATTAATATAAAGTAAAAATGTGTATGTATACACATAACTTTCGAAATTTGGAACTAAATTAAACTCCTCATTAATGCAATATACTCGTAACTCCTCATTAATGAGGAATCAATCATCCGTGTTGTTTCATCATTCATTGTATTTTATTTCATTGTTTCATTTTAATTACTAATGGTATAAAACTGTCGTTCCAGCTATCTGGAATTTTCTGGTTAAGGAATAAATGTCTCTGAAAGTCCATTGTTGTATCCCTCAATGTCCTATCTCGGATGTTTGTAGATATCTAAGAAATAATTAAATAAGAAAAATTTTCGCGGCACACTTACTACCTCTAGCGGCACACAGTTTGGATTACACTGTTCTACTTCTATAATAGAGGTATATATTTTTATAGTAGAGACATGACCACAGTTTCCTCCTTCATACGGGTTCCCGGATAGTCAAGTGGGCAACGCGTTGGACTTCGGTGAGAGCGGTCCAAGGTTCGAATATTATCACTAATTATTGAAAATTTTGAAATTCTTTAGATTTTTTCACAAATGCATTGATGATTTTGAATATTATGAATTGTATAGAAGGATTAAATATGCTCAACGTGATTGGACTGGATTCAACAAGGATTGAGTGGTTCGTTTCGTCATTCAAAAGAGGAAAATCGGAAAAATTTTAAGTTAAAACTCATACTTGGCAATAGTGGTGCAGCTTCGTGAACTAAGCGCTCGCATTAATTTTCTTGGCGCCCAGAGATGAAAACAAATGAGAGGGAACTATGGACATGATCGAAGTCTTTCCCCGGTTGGGTAAATCAAGTGGCTGCCTACACGTTGGGAAAATTTCACAAACAACACGTTATTTTACAAAAGAGGAGTGAGATGGGGAGTATTTAATATCCGTTTTGATGTCAATTTGATTACGCCTAAAACGTAATTATTATCTTTGGTCCACCCTCGTATCGATTCATAACTCGCAAGCAATTACGAAGCTAGATGAATCAGTAGCAAACAAAAAATAGATTTTTTTGTGCAGGAAACAGATTTTCGAGGAAGGCTCAGAGCGCTGAACTGATGAGTCTCACCGTTTGCGTAACACTCCTCATCATTAGGGACGACTTTTTTCCGTCATATGTCCTAGCCACCAGGACATTTTAGACCCCGACCGTTGAGTATTCAGCATAAATGAAACAATTAAATGTACCCTTTACGGTGAGCCCCTAGCTAACGCCTAGTGTGCCTAATTGCATATCCACATTTGCTCATTATCGCGAATAGAGGATAGTTCAAAAGGTTTGAAACAATTTTTGTCGTAATATTAATTAAACGGATATTTTTCCAAAGTTACTTTCCGAATTCCGACTGCGAAACTGCGAATGAATAATTAAATATTTTTAAAAAGATTTAATTAGAGCTAGATAACCATATGTATTTTTTTGAAATTCAATTCTATTTAATTTTATCAACTGTTAACGGTATTAATTGCTGGAATCAAACAACACACATAAACAGGTACACGTTTAACTCTGATCACATCTTTTGCTTCAATACCGAAGGAGCTTTCTCTTATAACTCATCATCGTCTTAATTAAACAATGAAACAATTTCACTGATCAAACTGCATGTTAAGACATGCGTAGCATATGGTAATTAATTCCCTCATTTCTTTCAAGAGTGATTGAACAGGTAACGAATTTAAAGATCATGTAAATTAAATATCTGTTTTCAAGTTTCCTAACATGGAATTTTCACGCCGTCTGCGCTGCTCGTCAGATAAGGAAGTTGTAATGCTGTAGCGGTTAGCCAGCATCCGGAAAAGTATTGCGGTACAATGAAGTTATCTTCAAGAGGAAGATTGGGTTTTGGATGAGTCGTTGTTGTTACGAGAGCCGGAGGTAATGTCCTTTAATCTCTCCCGTCGTCATCACGCTAATGTATAGAGTGTATCGTTTATTATGGAAAATTAATACATGTTTAAGTCCTGGAATGAGTCGAGGGAATATGAATTTAATATTTAGAGTTTGGCACAATAGAGAACCAATGCCGCAAAAACAATTGCAATTTCTTATTCGTTAGAACAATGAACAGTGGTACCTCGGATTACGAAAGTAAAAACCTTTCTTTTCACGGGCACTTTTCGACATACGTACTCTATTCTTTTTCCACTTTTACCTCTAAATACGAACATAATTTCGAACAACTAACCAAAAAACCGAGAAAATATAACCGAGGAAATTTGGGTCTTATCTGAAATATAATGAATACCTGTGTCTCGAGATACAAACTTTTCGGGTTACCGGCTTCGAACTGGAAGGAATTAAATTCGTAACTTGAAGACCACAATATTAATTTCAAAACGGGGATAGATTCATAGCTAGGCGTATTACGCGCTGGATGAGGGACTCAGCTATGGCTAAATAAGACTGTGCTTAGGATTTCTCAATCACGTACTTTTTCAAATTTTTATAGAGACCCGGGCATTCACGGGTTCTCGTTTTTCCTTCAGCATATAAATTTGCATATGCTGAGAAATTCCTCGTAACATGTTATGAATACGCCACGTAATGTATGTCTCCATATTTTAAAAGGTCAATTTGTCAATTTAATTAATAGATATGCCACTTATAACTCAAGATATTTTATTCATGCCGCATAGAAGCGACTGATTTTTCCATGTAATTTTATTCTTGATAAAATTACAATCGGTAATTTTAACTCTGATGATTCCCATGAGGCCTCGATATGATTAATGAGCTTCTGGTCTCTGACTGTCTAAGTCCGTCCCAGATTGTTAAGTACATAGAACATTTCTCTATTTGGCCAGCTTATTGCGATATTCGAAATAACATAGTAAACTATAAATCTTCAAATGACAACCTCTCATACTTAAGAAGTAATTTATTAACAGTAATACCTTTTAAAACACACGCATCTGTTCTAAATTATAAATTACCACTTAGATGAACTTATTTCCTACTTTCATTCACCTTGACCAATGTCTATTATCCATTGTCATATTCGAAAAAATACCAAATAAAACGCAAAGAAGCAACGTTGTTTTTAAGACTGCCATGGGACTGCAGACTGGGAATTCTTTGATTCATAACTGCCGAGTAAAGCTATTACTCGGGACTCCATATCGGGAGCAGAGTGAATCATGAAATTGGAAATTCCGGCATCAAGGTGTATGAATTTCTATGGTGGAAAATGCCTGAGCGGAAGGCAGCAGGAAAACTGGGAATATTGCTTAAGGACAGAGTGGAACTGGGGCAGGAAGCTTAGTGTGAATCAGGTCAAGCGATCGCCCGCTTGGCCACTATTTTCCACCGAGGAAATATAGAAAAATTAATTTCCTTAGATGGTAATTAGGAAATCAAAATTTTGTTTCTAAAATCGGCCCTGTATGTGTGCTGAGATGAGATTCGTTGGATTTTTCCTGTCACGAGGAAGTCGAAAGAAGAAATAAGATTATCGTCGATAATAATATTCTAATTCTACAAGAGATTAAAGTATTTACTTTTTTATACTTTTAGTAAGCGTTGTTTATGCCAGTACCGTTTTCAGAAGCCATCCTTAGGGGAATGCGGTGCTTGTTTTTGAATATGCACTTCGTTTATGAGTATAACCATCGTGGTTATTGACGAAATAAGACATCACAAAAAATATTTGACTTATATTTATATATGAAATTCAGTTAGAAATTAAGAAATTTTCTAAAGAGGAATAACATGTTTGTTGGAATAGGACTAAATTCGGTGGCTTGTCGGTTATAGCTTAAAAAGAGTCGCAGAACGTCTTTTAAACGTTTTAAGAGGTGTGGAACGTGCTTTTTTGCTTCTCTTTGAATGAAACAGCTGTGTATCCCATATTTTTCAATTCCACTGTGGTGTATATTCTCGATGAAATGAATAATTCAGACATTTCTGTGCATGTTCTTCCAAACGAGATATATTCACGATATAACTAATGTCCGAAATTCTCTATTTATTGATGGTTAGGAACTTTTTGATAACGCAGTATCTCATGCAAGGATATCGATGGACGAGATCTTACGCATCCGCCGAAATTCGGCCCTAGACCGACCATAGTATGAGTAGCAGTCGTTAAAGACAATTCAGAAACCGCGACCTGCTCGAATGTTATGAACAATCTTGAGTATTATTTGCTCATCTTATAAATACAATGAAAGTTGCAAGCTAAGAACGGAGTTTACTGCAAAAATAAAAACGCTATGATTTCATTTCTATAGGGTTACTCTTCTGATACCTCGTTGTTTACAACAACTATAGCGTTAGATGAGGTCTTACATCGAGATGTGTTTTCATACGCATACAATTCCAATTAAAATCAATTTTTTCTACCTTTTTCCTTGTAATGAATTTCGTAGGATCTTCCTAATATAAAGGAACTGTCCTAGCCACCAGGACATTTTAGACCCCGACCGTTGAGTATTCAGCATAAATGAAACAATTAAATGTACCCTTTTAATTAATAATATAATCATGAACGAGGTCATTGAAATCTTCGAGAAGTTCGACTTTAAATTTCGAATTGTTTTTGAAAATTTGACTGGATTCAATTTTCACAGCCTCCAAATATCTTCGATAGATAATTTTCTACCCGAATTGAATTATAAAACAGTATGCCGACAGCTATTAACAGGAGATAATTCTCATCGTTATTTACAAAAAGTTGGAAATCATTATTTTTCGTGTTAATCAGTGCTGATGGGTGATGAATGCTTTTTTCTTCCCATTTAGTTTGTAAATGCGTATCTGATGGGTGACTGGTTTCATTTTTCAGAGAAATAATAGTTGATGAGCACCGAAACACAGTTCCTGGTAGTAAATTCATCCGAAGTTCTCTTGAACAGCATNAAAACCTAAGCTAAGAGCTCAGGGAAAAATCTCCACTGCAGGAAAACACCCTCAAGAAGGAGGGTGTGAAAAACCTGCGAAACCTACAGATAGAAAACTAAACTTGATAATGAAAGTAGATTAATAGAGGTATAAAAGACATGAAGACAAATCAATAGAAATAAACAAAAAAGAACGAATAACAAAATAGAGTTATAATTATCGCCAAGACAATTTGATCTTATGTTGAAATCCGTACGTTGTTCATTAAGCTTATATCTGTTATGTATTTCAGCCAAAAGATCTGCAAGCTTTCATATGAGATTGCTTATTCTTCTCCTGAATTAAAGTTATCCGGTCATGAAACTATTCTAAGAACAATGCGCTAAAAAGTAAAAGTCCAATTTAAGATTGTATAACAAAAGTTTCCTTAACTTTTCTTGTATTACTTTGATTAGATGAGAAAGGGTTTTATTATTCAAGCGTCATCTAAAAAATTTGAGTTATCCTGAAGTTGGGTTATCTCGTGCGTAGTCAAGGTGACCGTTGAAAATTAAAGGAGAGAGAGAAAGAGGTGGAGATGGAGTATCGGGCGGTGGAAGCGGGGGGATGGGTAGGGATCGATCTGTGATAATCAGCTATCATTAAGGTGAACATGCATAAGGAAATGATGGACCGTATTGAAATGAAGTGATCGCATTAAATTTTTCGTTTTTGCTCAATTTTTACTGTTACGAAGACACATTCAGGAGCAAAATTAAAACTAATCATAATGATAAAATACAAAACAACCATTAAATGTTAACAAATAAAAATATAAAAATAATATATTATTAACTTATTTATAAGTAAACAAAATATCGATAACTTTTTCCCCGAAAAATCATAGAGAAGAGAGACCATGGAGGTATTAGAATTTCAGATATCTTCATTTCCAATTTGAACTTTGCCAAGTATTATAGTGATTTAATTCCTTACGGAGATCATTGAAAATGATTCCTCAGCAGATCGCAATTTAGAGTATTGGCTACGGGAATCCAACAAATCCAGTTAATTTTTTTGGCTGTAGAGACTAATTAATATAGTAAGATATTAATAAGATATATATAGTCTGATCGTTTTTAAAACTTCACGGCTCACGATACAAAACTACAACTCACAGATGCCACAATTCTTGTGAAACTTTATACTTTAGTCGAGAAAATTCCAGAGCAGTTCTTCTTTAAATGGCCCACCCAACCCTCCATCACGAAGCCATTTATCTCATACGACTAAAAATATTTTTTCACACATTTTTTTCACACTCATAAAACGTTCAACGTTCCCCGAGTTTCAGTTACCTAGAACTCCCGTAAAAGCATTCTTTTCCCAAACTTCCTTTCTTTTTGTAGAACTTCAAACCAGACGGAATCGACGTAAAGCACTCCAACAAAAAACGCATTCAAAGAAAAACGGGAAAGTCTTCACTCCTTGCATTGTCTCTGGGTTTTAGAAACGGAGGCTTTTGTGCAGAGCAGTCTGTGGCAACGAATGGCTAAATGCTAGTTAGTTACTACTAAATTCCTCGTAACGATGATAAACACGACCGGTTTAGTCTTCAAGCGCCATCTGCGGGAGTGGGAATATCTTGGAAGATTCCTCGAAAGGGTAACAGAAGGTGATGAGGAAAGGCAGCGCGGATGAAGGGATAAACAGTGTCATTAGAATGACGACCGGAGGAAGGAGAAAGTTTTTGAGCAGCAAAAAAGCGTGGTTCTTGAATCTTTCAGAGAAGTGATGGTGGGCACCAGCATGGACGACCTTTCTATGTAGTAGGAGAGTGTTTTCGGTAAGGTTGTGAGTAAACAATTTATCGAACAGGATATAGAATTCTTCCGGTGTGTGGTGGCCATCGTCTTTGATTTCGATCGTGAGGGCGTGAAAGATCGATAGTGGTGAGCGCAAAGGAGAATTTTTCTCAGAAAACGGAGTAGGAGATTTTGCTTCCAAATCCGTCTTGCTCGCTTAAACGTGCGTTAAGTTTGGGTCATTCTTATCTGCATCGCTATGTTAATAAGATCAGATATTTTTGGTGAAAAAGTAAGAAAGGAGGTATGAATACTGCACGGGAAGGGCGGAAAAGCATAGTTGTCATGAACATCCTGAGCAAATGTTAACTTAAAAAGTTCTGCCTTTATACCGGAATATTTATCTACATTGAATCAGATGCTAAGATTGCTGCACTTTTGAACCTCGGATAGTGCAGCCTCCTTACTTTTAGTCATGCCTCGGAAATGCAGAGAACAGCTAAATCTCATGTTATAGCAATAGTCAAATCGGTCACGTGTAAAATATATTTTCGAGAATGAACGCATGACAATTAGTTTTGGGCACTTTACATGGCATGCCCGAGGTTCACTTTTCCTATGATTTATTACTAATTAGTCATGGCTACTTCTGCTTTAAGGTCAATCAGATTTCCACCGCTTGCGTAGCTCGATAGTTATCTCTCATAAAATTAAAATTTACTCGTAACATCAAGTCGCGTCCTGAAAATTTAAAGACCACAGCAAAACTTTCTGTTCTCGATTCGGCAGTTTTTGGAATTTAATCAAATTTCGCATCATGTGAGCTGTTTGGTGTACACATGTTAATCTGATATTTCGTTAATTCTTTGCCACTTGCTTAGTTTTGGTGCCGAAGATATGAATTATAATAATAATAATAAAGGACTTTATTAAGGGCGAGATTGAGACTAACAAGTCTCTTCTTACATCTAACCCTTTGTCATATGAGACAAGAAAAGAGAGAGATAGCTTGCAAAAGTACAATGAAGAAAACTACTTTGTGGATTAAAAAACCTAAGCCAAGAGCTCAGGGAAAAATCTCCACTGCAGGAAAACACCCTCAAGAAGGAGGGTGTGAAAAACCTGCGAAACCTACAGAT
>KZ308451.1:784811-798649 GCA_000376725.2 Ladona fulva
CTTATACTTCTATATTATAAAAATAAATTAGTAAGCAGATTAACTAAAATAGGGCCTAAAACAATCCGATCTCCAGCTTAGATGAACAAACTGGGTGTCTGGAACGGATTTGCGTATTCCAAGTACAAAACAAATTAACGTAACAGTTATAAAATAGTTACAATTTTAACCAAACTAGTGTCATAGGTTGATTTTTCACTAAACTTTAATAAAATTTAAAAATGAACCACATAACTTTTGCAAAGACGTTTTACAGCAAAAATGAAGCATCTGCTTCACACCCTGTAATATACTTGATCAAATCATTGTGTAGTTCTTTCATGACTATATATTTGAAAGTTAGCGTTCAAAGAATTAATTCCATTCATTGTGAAAGATAAATCGCCGTTTTACCTACAACATATGAAGAAGAAGAGCGATATAATTGCGTAGTGGTTCAAATCATTTATCCCCAAGACTGAAAAATTCTTTGTATGGATTTCCATGGTGAAAATTGTCACAAGTTGATCGTATCCTACTCTAAGAAAGATAATTTTCTGACTATTTAAACAATATCCAACATTTCATGTTTATGCAGTAATTCATTTGTTTCAATCCTAATTAAGTTTTCGAATTAATTAGTTTTTAATTTAATATTCGAACTAAGAATAACGTACATTTAGTGTAGCATTTCGCCGAGGGAATATTTTTATCATAAAAAATAAGTCTAAAACTATAAAAAAAGACTTACTCTTTAATTCTGTTAATAGCTCTGTTTTCTTTACAAGTAATATCATAGATAATTTTAGTAAATAGCTCCCAAAAGAAATGGAACTCTTTTCTATTCTCACTAGCCTCTAGCTCTTGCCTCATCTGCTTGAATTCAATCCATCCATTTTTTTACAAATTCAGTAAACGTTGCAAGTTAATTCTCAAAAAGGAAGCCTACGTATAGCTTGGAATTTCTGAAGCGAAAACATTCCGAGATACATATATTCTAAAAATTCGGAATATCACCAGGACAAAAGCAAAGATGGATAAGAGTTGTCCTAAGAGAGAAACAATTAAAATTGGAATTTCTGATTAACCTCTGATGATGGCAGTTTGGATGTCCAAATAACTATCAGATTTTATTCTTTGACTGAGTTTTATCTCTGTTGTTTTACGGTTTTAGGAGCTTTAATTTTCGTCTCTTGGGACACTTCTTGTCTATCTTGGGTTGGTTGTGTCCTGATGACATTTCGAATTCACACTTGCTGAAATTAAGATCTCCACCATAAGTTTAATTCCAGAGTAAATGTTTTAGTAAAATGTAAAGAAAAATTAAGGAAGGAATGCACGTATTAATCACGATGCCCTAAGGATTACTAAACAGTACAAAATTCAGAGTAAAATGATTATTTCCACAAAGCAACGTCATCTTCAGTGGGTTTCATTTACGAAAGGAATATATTCAGCTAGGTAAAAAGTAATTCGGTAAGTAATTTAAGCTGGTGCCTAAGAGTTTTGAGTCCACTTAAACGTCTCTATTTGCGAATGCCTAAATGTGAAACTAAAATACCATTAAATGATTATTTCACCTCGTCGCAAATTTATTTGCAAATAAACGCAATTCTATTCGTATGGAATTTTTAGAAGATTCGGCGTTTTTACGAAACTGATCGGAAGATATTTCCAACCCGCGTAATATTCACGAGGCAACCCAGAGTGTATTTCCTTTCTCACAACGTGCGTACTCTAAAAGGTCAAAAGTCGTAGTAATCGATAAATGAACTGCGAGGGGTTGATCCTGTAGTATGAAATGTATTCGACATTTCGATACCACAAGAGCATCACAATCTAACATAACTTTTTCAAATCTTCTTCAGTAGCCTGAGAAAATAGCCGTCCAATGATCAGCAACGAATTAATATATTTAGGAAGGAATTGATGATATCCCGAAGCAATTAATTAACTTAATATATCTTTGGTCTATTATAAGCAGTGATTTTTATCCAGTTAATCATTTACTGCTGTGTAATTAGACAATTATTGGCATAACGTTTTGAGTGTATAATGAGGTTAATTTTTCATTCCACGAGCCGATAAAAGAATTTTGTCGAGAAATTCGATCAGAAATTGTTGAGCAAAAAACAAACATTTTACAGCGCTTTAAAAAGTAATCCAATTGCGTGTCAGTATGCACTCGCATAACAATTTTATATGAAGATTTTGCTGCTCGATAGCGGCTCGAAGACCAGAAGTTATACTCATAAGGAGATATTATATTGGTAATTAAGAGATAAACAAGGAACGGTTGGGAATCAAGGGCGCACTCAAAATTCGGATTTACGCTTCAATTAAATCAAAACGGAAAGATAAACGTGCTTAACCCTTTATAGTGCAAAATTCCAGGGGCCTCATGGAAATATATTTTCTAAGTGAATGACATGTGTTAGCCTTCTTGAACAAAGTTTTGTTTAGTTCACGCCGGAAAAAAATTATTTATAACTAAAAACGGGTGGTCCATGTTGGAACCACCGGCCACTTGCAAGACCAAAATGTTAACATTCCTAAACACACCGGTGGTCATAACAGGGACCACTTACGAATATTTTCTTTTCTGCAATACTCTTACTCTGACCCTATTAATCCAATTTCGCTTAAAATGGAAAGATTTGAGGGTTTAAATAATTTCCAACAGTTTATGGCTTATCTTAAGTTATAACGAAGGAATAATTCAGATTTAAAAAGCATTGTTTCTTACTTAGCTAAGTTATCATAAAAATTGAAATGGAGGTGAATAGGAGAGGATAATTTATGATAGAAGCTTACTTTTGTTTTTAAAATAAAATTTGTTTTTAGAAAAAAAATATCTGATAGTTAGTTACCTCAAAATAATTTAGGAAAAAACTGAAAGAAATACAGTGTAATATGTACATAGAAGGAATAAGTGCTAGTACTCTATGTACCCTGCAAGTGCTACCCCGCTCTGATGGCGGTCGCTGGAACTGTGATGTTATTTGTAGTCTTTGGCAGAAATTTGTTACCTTTGCAGAGCCAAATGCGGCGCATTAGCACCGCAGAGCTGAGGTGGTTGGAGATAAAGTTATCCATTTTGTTCCAGGAAACCAAAAAATTATCGATATTATTATCATTATGAGTAAACTGCGTTTAGGTTGTATGCCTGGGGGCAGTCTTATACCTACACAATCACATGATACACCCATAAAAACAATAAATCATCTTCATTTGGGCGAGAGGACTGTAAGTCTTCTCTTCCATCCGACCCATGTATATGTACTCACTACCTAACTCACTCACTAACATAGTATGTAAACCTTACCTACACAATAACTATATATGCATTGTATGCATTAACAAAAAATAACTTACATTATAATAAAAAAATAGTAATTCATCACAAGAAACGTGCTCTTTCTGGATATTTCGGAGTTCATGATACTATGACGCGTAGTTACAGCGGTCGCCTTTAGAGTGTCGCAGCATTCGCAGGGTCCATAAAGCACTATATCCGAGAATTGCAAGTTTATCATCCGTCACTATCCTAAATACGGAATATTGATGCACTAAAATTACAATACATACATACATAATAAATTATATAGATTTACAAAATAATACGTATATAAAAAATAATACATATACTCAAAATAATACCTAACCCGAAAAGATAGGAACTTAGATGAGAGCTTGGAGTTGCTGGTTGTTAAATAGATAGGAATGGTCGGGGAATGATTGAGAGAATAATTCTGGTATTTGAAGCCAAGCCGCCGTCTTCCCTTTATAAGCCCTCGCCTCCGCCGCCGTGTCCGGTCGACTGCAGGTCATTTTAATTCTTATAAGGTGATAAATTCTCTTATACTTCTATAATTCGTATAAAAATAAATTAGTAAGCAGATTAACTAAAATAGGGCCTAAAACAATCCGATCTCCAGCTTAGATGAACAAACTGGGTGTCTGGAACGGATTTGCGTATTCCAAGTACAAAACAAATTAACGTAACAGTTATAAAATAGTTACAATTTTAACCAAACTAGTGTCATAGGTTGATTTTTCACTAAACTTTAATAAAATTTAAAAATGAACCACATAACTTTTGCAAAGACGTTTTACAGCAAAAATGAAGCATCTGCTTCACACCCTGGAGGACAAAATCGTCTGTAAACCCCTATAATTTTCTTCTCGACAAACAAATCTTCAGAAACAATACATATAATTGAAGTACAGCCATCAACAAAGAAGATGTTTATAAAAATAATCTCCCAAAAATGTAATCTGAGAGCAGAGAGCAAAAAGATTAAAGCAGAGACAAATGACAGGTTGCGATACCGTCTTCCTGAGTGGACCGGTGGTCCCACAGAGGACCACTTATTGGTTATTTTCACTTTTATGATAAATAGCGGGGAGAAAAAAATTCTTTCCACTTGAGGATGCTGAATAAACACTAGAACACTAAGTCTGTGAAGAAATACTTCTCAAATAAAGCTGCAAAAAAGTGATCCCTATTGGGACCAGTACCCTATAAAGGGTTATTTTTTTTTTCTTTTCCTTTTTATTTTCTTTCGGAGTAATTGTCATCCTCCTCGTGTATTCAACACTACCCCATTCCTTTCTATACCTGCAGAAAAGAGAATCATTGATCTCTTTTCAACGCTGATGATATTTACATGAGTTAATTCTCTTTTAAGTTTCCTGTTAATTCAACGGAAAATATTGTTTTACATTTTATAAAGAATAATTTTCATTAGTAACCTAAAACTATTCATCCGTTTACCTTAACATCACTCCAACAGATGTTATCATCAACGGATTTACCAAGTCCTCCAGTCAATAGAAACCTATAACGCTCGCCGCAGACGTTCATTTTTATTAACTGCTCCCCTCCATTGAGCGACTTTTCATTACCCATATACCCAGTGGCAACATTTGTTGCCAAAAGTTAAAAAAAATATTAATTCTATACTTGATCGTTTATTGAATACTTTTATAATTTTTTATATATNCTTCGGGATAAAAAATATTTACCTTCTCCATTTGATAGTATTTATGGAATAAAATATAATGTTACAGCATGTTCACCCATTCACTCTAACCCCTTGACATACATTTACTTTGAATGCAGTAGCATTCCTGAAAAAGACTGCCATTGTTTAATCTTTATCATTTCACATTTTATAGTGTATGACTGATAATATAGAATAAAAAAGATTGAAGAAATATTTTTTATTATAATCAACATTTACAAACAAAATTTGGTGTCAATAAATGTTGCCACTGGGAAGATGAATTGTCACTTTTTAGTTATTTTTCTTATTTGCCACAATTTAAATATTTTTTCAATTTTGATATATTTCCTACTTATAACTTTATATTATAATTAATGAAAAGCAAAAATGAGAATAATTTATTCGTGTTTTGGTATTTTTTCTAAACTTTGTTAATTTTCACTTATTCATGATTTTCAAGAAATATCCTCGACTTAAACAAACCGCTTTGCCTGCGTCGATCGCAAATTACATTTTCGTGAGAAGAATAACGTGTAGGTTTTTATTTTTAGCAGTCATATGAGATGTATGGTCGGCTATTGTTTTCTTATAATTGCAACATTTATTGCTGAATCCATAGCAACCAGAATCAGGGGCAGATTTCGTTTATTAGAGATACTAACATTATGATCGAGGCTTTTATTAGGAATCATCGTAGTAAAAATTGCCCATTTGTTATAAAAATTCATAGAAGAATCTATGAAAAATTTCAGTCACTTTACAGCGGCAAGGATAAAGAGAATATTCAATCATGAGTATGATTATTTATGACAATGAGTAATTGAATACATATATGTATGTGTGTGCTTATAAATTTGGAATGTTATTGAGAGTTTGTAAGCAGTGATGTTCCTTAATTAGAGAAGGGCCTTAAATTGCACCTCGCGCGCCTTCTAAATTTCCCCTCCAGAATAACCCTTATCACACAAAATTGACTTGTCCCATCCACCTTCAAGATCGCCTCTCTTCAACCGCTTGAGTGAGTCAAAATCTAAGCAAATCCATCTTATTCTATGGATTTAACCTAAGGACCGTGAAATAAATATTTCTAATTCCGTAATAACAGTTTTTTTGGAAGTGTAGGTTTACCCAAGATCGTGTTAATTATCCGAAAATATATTGGGAATCTATTCTGCAAAATGTTGCTTGATATAAAAAATCGTATTGGATTACCACCAATGAAATTCTTCTTTCCACGCTTTCTCGGCAGGTATGGTTCTAAACGTTTATGTTAACATTTAATTCCCTCAATCTGAAGTAGTATTTTTTCAAAACATATATCAACTTCAAGTGATATTACTACCGCTATCATAGAAAGAAAAGGATGAATAGAAGCGTACGTAGTACAAAGAAAAGGGTTAGCGTACATACGTATTGTAAATAAAACTATTACTGCTGATGAAAGTCTTTTCTTTTTCATATCTTTAATGGTTGAAATAAAATTCTTTATCGCAAAACGGAGTATTTTACTCTCTCTGTTTCAAGGTATTTTCTTGAAACACGTCGACATTCATAATAGGGAATGTTCGGTTACGCAGAACTTCGTGCTAATATCATATTAGACCTGACTATGCAAAGGTAGGGTGATTAGCAATTCGGATCTTCCTAGAACTATGGTTAATTCTTAAAATCGCATAACCTTGGACATGAAACATGGAAGTAATTATCGTATCGTATCGTATATTCATCAATGCTCGAACAGCCAGGAGTACCACTTTAACACCATTTTATCTTTTAAAATAGTAATTTTAATCACCTACCCTACCTTAAAACTAAGTTAGAACTAACCGCCCCTAACGCCATTATGTGGTCACTGTGACACCACCAAGATGCAACAGAGAGGTTTCAATCTAAACAAGTAAATGGTGCAATATGACCTAAGCTGTCGACGCACCTTAAACAATAAACAACAACACAATTATGAACTATGGTGAAATGTTTGGCCAGCTATTTTAACGCCATATCATGTTGAAGTAATAAGCATTGGCATTCCATTGCTATGCTACTTGTCTGACAGGTAGAGCGGAATTGTGGGAATTTCTTGTTCAATCGTATGCGAATCAATCTGTCAGAAAACAATTCAAGGAAATTATATGGTACGATTTGATGGTAATATGGGAGACCATAAAATTTCCAGAATCTCTTGGGTCCGCTACTGCATGTACACACAATAGATGTCTTCATGGGCTGGATAAAACTGGCAGTCTATTGGGCTTGGCCCCAATTGAAACTTGGGAAGGAAAGAACTATTCGCTCTCAAACAGCGCTTTAGGTTACTGCATAGAGACGGAGGCCTCCTTAAGTTGCTGCACTGAATATCTACAACAAACAGTGTTACATATGTACCTTACAAACTGTGAAAGTGTACTTGGACAGTGAGTACCGACTCTTTGTCTATAAAATTTTGTCCAAAGGAGATGGTGATCAGTAACAGGAAAAATCACGATGGGAAATGCATAGAATAAATGTATCGCATACATAAAATTATCGTTGAAAAAATTTTCTATTTTAAATTGGATTTGACGGCTTATTTTAGTTTCTGTTGTCTCTACAGCGCTATAACTTTTGGTATTTACGCAATTTAAAAGTTTTTACTATTCATTTACTCGTAGGGTCTCTTCTAACGAAATTGAGTTTTGGTCTCCAAAATTTCTTTTCTGTGAACAATATCATCCATTTTATGAATTGATCATCTTTAAACCTCAGCTAAATATTAATACATTTTTTTAGTGCTGCTGAATATGGGACTAAATGGCTGCCTTCTTTCTTTCTTCAAAAACTTTCTGCCTTCAAAATCAATTTACTATCCATTTACCAAAATTATTTATTGTCATACATATTTCTTCGCTATTGCGAAATAAGACTATTTTACGATGGAGAAGTTTTTATTCATATTCCTTAATTTTAGTTTCTTAAAGATATTTTGGCATTGCTGAAGGAATATTATTGAGGTAAAATAAATTTATATATTCCTAAATATTTCGTAACGACTGATTCCCATGAGATTTACGAAAAGCTCGGGTTCGGGTCTGGCTTGAGAGCAATTTTTTTTTATTTCGGGCTCAACTATGAACGGGCTGGACCGAATATTTCCGCCAATGCAGACCTTTAACACATAACTCGGGAGATCGGAAAGCTTGTCGAGTTTAGTTGACATATGTAAGTAGCATCTTTTCCACTAAGCCATTGGCAAGAGTTTCACAATCGCCTTTAGGTTTTTGCTCATTTTGAATCGTATGGTTTGACAACATAGGCCATTTCGCTAATAACATTTATAAAATTGCAAACTATTTCCCTACTTGGCAAGTATTGTGCAGAGCCGTCATCTAATCGCCCGTACAAATTTCATTCCCGCCCAAAACAAAAAAACATTAGCGAGAACTACGGTCAGGGGGAAAAATTACTTGACTCCTCGCTTTCACAGAAATGCCTTACGAATGAAATGATACTGAAAAAATTTTGCAAGAAAAAATGTACGATTCGAAATCCTCAACATTTCATTCCAGACCTTTCATCTTCCTCGCAATTCCACATTGCTACCATATCATGGCCTTTTCCACTCAACCATTCTTTCCCTATTCTCCTTCCCTAACTCGCCGTATTTGTCAGATATTTCCCCACCAATAAACCCTCTCTCAAGCCCCCTTTCTTTTTCTTCCTCACCCAAACGATTTCCTACATCTTTCTTTCCCCGATATCTTTATATTTTATATCCCACTGACTTAATCTCTTCTGCTAAGTTTTTTTCTTCCTTCCTTTTATTCTCTTTCCCTTTTTACGTATTCTTTTATGCTACTCCCACTCTGTTCTATATTTCTTATCCCTCCCGAGGCGTACATACCAACTCCATGATATGTAAGAAGTCGCCAAGAGCGTTGCGATTGCGAAGGCCGCCTAACCGATTCGATAAAACCGATTTCCGATTTCGTGAATAAAATTCTCCAT
This sequence comes from Ladona fulva, assembly GCA_000376725.2. Lineage (NCBI taxonomy): Eukaryota > Metazoa > Arthropoda > Insecta > Odonata > Libellulidae > Ladona > Ladona fulva. The sequence continues at coordinate 793,784 of KZ308451.1, forward strand.
TCATGGCTTCAATGCTAAATAAAATTATTAAAATAACTGTAAAACATTATTATTTTACAATATATCAATTACCAACATTTTTTCAGCGAATGGTTTTAAATGGTTATCTTAAAAGAGAGATATCGTAAAATGAGGAAAGTAACCCAATAACCTCGGAAGGAGGCACGTCTCTAAAATGAATACAGTACTTTTTATTTTGTGAGTAGGCTCCAACCAAGATTTTATTTTTTGTATTTCAACTATAATCTGTTTGGACATAAAGTGGACATTTTCAATGTTACTTCATTTACTTCAAAGCAAGGTGTTAAAGTAGCTGACCGCAAGCTAGATGTGACCCTTCAACTCCTGTCACGTGGCCTATCATGTTGAAGTGGGTATCTTTTTCATAATATAACACATAAGAATCACCTTTTCAGTTTGGAATATTTTTTCATTCATTCTTATATACTGCGAAAAGCTTGCAACACTATTTATATGCTACTTTGGAAATACTTATGCAAACAATTATTTGATTGTATGAAACTTAATGAAACAGCTCACAGGTCAATACTAATGAATGAAAATCTTTCCGCTGTAACTGAGTGAGTGACTAGTTGGAGAAAAATGATGGCAAGTTTCCAGTAATAAAGTATAAATAACCTTTCTGTGTGTATTTAGAATTTAGCTGTGAATATTATAAGCTGTATGGTATTTGTTTTCATTCAGTGGAAGAATAATATCAATGAATACTTTTATTTTCCTTCTCTGTATATTTCTTTCTCTTAATTATACTTTCTTCATAGTTGAAAAAAATATTGATTTCATGTTTAAATTTTTCTATAAAATTGATATTTCATTGAACAAATAGTGAAAAAACTGTGAAATTTGAGAAACAGAATTAGTAACATTGTAACTACATACTGTGCAACCCCTGGGAATTTAACTTTGTAGTTAAATTCATTACCCACAGTAGGTAATTAGTGATGAATTTGAGATCCCTGCCTTAGGGGGAATGTCTGAATCAAACTGGATTTGGAGTAAGATTTGGACAATTCCATCAATCGACAGTCGTATATTCTTCTTTTTTTCATCAGTAAAAGGATTATGAGAATTCATCATCCAAAATCCTTAAACAGTAGACGTACAGGCATGAAGAAGGAAAGAAAGAGAGTACAGTTCAGAACTCAACTCCTATAATGTATAATATACTATAATTTTATTCCTAATTTCTTCATGCCCTCCCTTTGTACTGTGGCATTTCTTAGTAGGTCTATTATTATGAGTGATACAGGTTTTTATCACAATTGAGGAGAAAGATAATTGATAACTATTATTTTGTTGTCATATAATACCTGATAACCTAAAGGAGCATTAATGCGATTGGTAAATTGGACTTAAGGATTATATTTTGTTACACTTCATCTTAAGTTTTGGTATTATCTGATTAATTTTTGAATTTCAGATATAATCCAAAGAATCTTAATAAGGGAGTGGGTTTTATGTAAAAGAACAGATATGAAAAATGAAACAATTGCACATTAATGATATTACTTTCAGGATGCTTATCAGCTAAAATTAGCAAAACAGAGCTTTTTAATATAAGTTGGAATAAATAATCTCTACATTCTGAGTAAAATTGTTACTTCCATTCTCTTCTCTTTAATTTAACTCATATTCAATGTGAAATAGATCTGAATGGTAAATAATTATAAAAGGCAATTCAAATTAATTGAAACTAAGAAAAAGTCAGATGTGGATTTGTGGTAGAAAGCTAAATGAATCTCAGGAAAAACTATCCAGAACATCACTTGTCTTACGAACTAATGACACATGTGCCCAGGCAGGGATCATAAATTTTAGCTGATTGGAACGCCATATTTGTGTCAGGCTGAGAAATTTTCACCTTACCCTTGTATATACAATTTTCCAAACATGTTTGTTCATATCTTATTTTAACTGAGACCCAGGTTGTATTTTGTACAGTTCGATCCCCAGTGGGAGCCTACGTGCGAAATGACCTTAGCTGTCGAAGTACTATTAACAATACTACTACACTACTACTGCATTTTGTACACCTTTCAGTGTATAGCCAATAGATATGAAAGTTAGAACTAATTTTAAGTTATTATGTACTGAATAAATAATGATTTTTATTCGTCACATAAATCTATGCAATACAGACATGTGAAAAGTTAGGAAATATATATTCTTAATCTATACATTATATATTTCATGGCATAATTTTCATTATCAGATAGTAAATATATATGTAAGAAGGGGACCAAATATGCATTTGCAGCCAGGTCCCCCTGCTGTTAAAGCCTGCCCTGATTCTTTATATGCATGCATAACTACTAAATACATCAAAAATAGTTGTACATTAATACTAGTTCTTAAATGTCCAAGAAAATTGTCTAATTTTATCATAGAATACAGAAATTGATATGAAAAATAAATTATAGGAGGCAAATCATAGCAAAGTTTATGAATACATCAGATACCTATAAATATTCATAAATTGACGGTTGAAAGATTGGTGGTAAGTTTTTCTTCAGGAATTTTTAAGTAATGCTTTAAAAGGTTGAAGATTTATTGTTGGTTTTTTGGATGGTAAATTTGTTGCAAGGTATAGGAGTAAAGAGTTTTATGGATTTTACTGGAAATGATTAATTGACACCTCTAAGGCCTACCCTGGCGTTGATTATCGAGAGTAGAAATTTCTGGATGTTTTGACAAAATTTACTACTTCAGATATTAAATATATAGAAGTGTAAAAAGAATATAATTGGTAAAGTATGTTGTGCAAGAAGTCAATTTGTTTAATCTACTACTGGCTTGGGTGGCCCTTTTTGTATTCTGAAGATATAATAAAAGTGTGGTTACATGCTGCAGAAAATGATGCCATATTTGATTTGTGAAGAGATAGCTTCAGCAATTCCTTCATTTTAATCATCAGACAGATAGTGACAGTACATTTTATGAGAAAAGCTTCTAGATGACCTTCTGAAGTAAATGTACCTATTAAACAATGATTGCCTTTAGTATCCACAGCAATGAAATAAATCTTTGTCATTCTACTAAAAAATAAAAGCAAAGTACATACAAAGCACTCTAAAACTGTAGGTTGCAGAAACCAATTGACTTTCTGAGAGATTGTGATGATTTTTGATCAGTCTTTTAATGAGCTCAATTGGCTGCAAGTGATTTTAATTTTTATGTAACTCTTATGCATGCTTACAAGTCCAGTATCAACGGAAGATTGGAAGCAAAGATTATGCCAGTAACAACAACATAGACTTGTGGATTAAGAGGAGAATATTTTGAATTGCTATCAAAAGTTTTAATTAAAATATCTTTGCTTTTTTTATCCAAAAAATTAAGGTAACTTTTTGACTGCCCGATTTAGATAAAGGGAATTTGTAATGTAAGTGTATAAGATATTCTTTATATTATATGGTTATTCTGTATCTTGCAGTTATAAAAGCAACATGTTGAAATCGTTACTTTGTGAATTATCTAGATAATTGTACAATATTTTATCTTAAAACAACGACACTGATGTAGAGTTTGAGCCTTTTATGTAGAATGGAATAGAAACATCTTTATTACATACGAATCTTTACAAGGATCTTTCTTCAAGAATGAATGACTTTACTCAACTAACTCCTACAAAGCACGAAACAGCATATAAAATTCCAGAGTAAAATAAGATGAAATAAGCAGTGATTAAGGCTTCCGGACAGCCAAGTGGGCAACTTGTTCGACTTCAGTGAAAGCAGTCCCGGGTTTGATTCTCGGTGGGGGCCTACGTGCGACCTTAGGTGTCAAAGCACTTTTAACAATACTACTACTACTATAAGCGATAATTAGATAAATTGTCACAGGAACTTGAATTCTAAAAATCAGAAATATTTAGAGTTGTCCAAATTTGAGAAGAAAACTAAAACTGGACAGGAAGCTTTAACTTGACTTTAAAACTCAAAAACAGAAGTAATGAACTCAAAATTACTAGTAATTCAAAGAACAACATGATGCAGTTCATAATAAGTTCTGAGGACAAATACTGGTCTTGACTAATTAGAAAGTTATGAATTGAATGACCCAGCATGCAGAAATGATCAACTCCTGCCAAAACTTAGAGAGAAAGAAAGCTTGACTGGGAATTTACCAAACCCAATTATCAATGCCGAGTTAAATTTTTTACTCTAAAAAGAATATGCTTGGAATTTAAAAGGAGAATTGTAGGGTACGAGACGACAGTTATTTTTCTTACAAATTTTATGGCTTAAAGTTGAAGCATATAGTAACCTAAGATTTCTTTATGTTCAGCAGCAGATTATTTACATCCAGGGCCGTGCAGATGGGTAAAGAAGTGAGGCAACTGCCTTAGGTGGTTCTCACAGAGGACTTGCCAAGTAGAATGTTATGCTCCTCATTTTATCTTGTATTTATAAAAAAATATAAATTTTGCAACATATGCATTTATTGCGCTTTCCTTTACTCATTATTTGGACTAAAATGAAGAGAAGTAACTGCAAGGTGGCAAATCATATCTCACCTCAAGTGAAATCATATCTCACTCATCAAGAAACTGTTGAAATCTAATTCCATTAATTATATATTTTTGCTTTCAACTTACAGATCCTTTACAAAAAAAAACAAAAAATTAAGAGAAGTTAGAAAAAAAATGGAGTAAAATTCATCTTAATGGAACAAGGTGCATTTCCAATTAACTATTGCAAGAACTATTACAAATTAATCTTAAATTCAAAGCTAATTGACTCCCATATATATCCATGTACTGAATGCACCTTTTCCATAGAAAATTTATGTTAAATAGCAAGTTCCAAATATTGTATTTATTATGAGTTCAAGAATACAGTCCCA
>KZ308451.1:799920-812711 GCA_000376725.2 Ladona fulva
TATATATATATATATATATGAGTATTCTGCTATCAATTCATTATTGATGAATGAATGGGAGAAATGCTTGAAGGAATCTAAGGAGAAATAAATTTTATCCACTTCATGAGAAGTACTGTTTAGTGTTATATAGGTATATTGGTTTTCTGTGTTAGCATTCATTTCCTCCCAGCAGTGAGGCCCTATTGAAATTGCAGGCCGGGCTTGGACCTCCATGGCAGATGGGAGGTATGGGCCTATGATGACGATTATTTTGAGGCGGTGTCCCTACAATGAGGGCCAAAGGCACTTAGACCTATTTGGTCCATTGTGCCATCTGCCATAATACGAAATTACCCATGGAGTCCTATGGCTTTACAAAAGGCCAAGATGCTCCCCATGGGCAAATCCCTAATGTCCCTGAAAGAGGGTGCCCATGAGACGAAGCCGTGTCCTAGCAATAGCCGAGCATTTACACAGAAGATGGATTGTAAATTCATCTTCTTGGTTACACCATCTGCAGCTTGGAGAATCAATAATTCCCATGTTGTAGAGATGTTTGTTTACCAGGTAGTGTCCAGTAAATAGACCTACTAGCCTTCTCAGATTCCTCCTATCAAGCGATAAGAGTTTCTGGTATGGGCCTATAGTATACAGATGTACCTGAGGGATGATCATACAGTTCTGTGAATCAAGATTGCTTCTTCTTATAGTACTACGATAATGGGCTTTATCCACAAAACATTTGGGTTCTAAATATATTTTATTCTCCTCAAATAATTTCTTGCTCAAAATCCTCTTCAAATTTTCTTGCAAAATATAGACAATTTTCCCCATAAATAATTTAAAAAATATTCTTCAAAGGGGGAGATTTCTCACTTGGGATTCAATGGACTGGTTTTGTTATACCCAAATAAACACAGTATGCATTTGAATGAGAGAAGTCTTATTGTAAGTCAAGACATATCTGCTCATTTCCCATGATCCAATGGGAAAATTCATTTTATTTGAACGATTTGCTTTATGATATTCTTATCAAGTAAATGCAAGTTCTAAACGCAAGAGTGATATTTTAATATATTTAAGTCAAGAGAAAGGAAGAACACGAGAGAAAATCAGTGATATTTTCTAAGATTAATCTAAACAATTTATTATTTCCCAATAGTTAACATTGCAGTAACAGTCAATATTTCTTATTACTGTGATGAAAATTTGTATGCTATTCCTGCTTAGAAATGAATCTTGCAGCAACTTGGAAAATGAGATGATGGTGATCACCACTCTTGATAAAAGTAGGCTTAAGTAAAACAGCCATATCAAAGGAATCTACATTGAAGTCTCAGTTGACAGGATTTTTTTCATGAAAAAGACACCCTTCTTAGGTTTAGCACTGTCAAACATTTCCCTAAATTTTTGAAAAATATCATGATACAAGTACACACAAAAGAAACCTTGGAGTACAATTTATGCACATACAGTTCAACAGAATTTAATATACACCCACAACCAGTACAGGTCAAATTTATTAAGTTATCCAGAAATAATGATAGTATGATTCAATTTGTACAAAAATCATGATCTTGAAATATATCCACACAATTTTAGACTTTTGAAGATTCAAAAGTTATTATACAATCAGATTTAAATTGCCTTTGCAAAATAAATCCTTCCCTTTCTACATTACTCATTTACACTGGAATGTAACAATAATTACAAGAAAATTGCATTTTCTCTACATAGTCTAAATAGGTTTTCATGGGATGATATGAACACAAGCAATGTGGAAAATATAACATTCAGTAAAAAAAGTTATGTTGATTACAGATGTCATGTAAATGATGCCTACCAGTGAACATAAAGCAAAAGGAAGATTGCATATTTAATACTTTCCATCCATTGTACATGAATTGCATTAATGTAATTATGCATTTCTTTATCTACAATTTTATTTACAAAAAAATTTTCACAACTTTTTATTTAATAACTAAATCCCTTTTCAATACCTTAATCCAACAAGATCACGATACCAATTAGTACGCCAACTACTATCTATACAACACCCATACTTTTGAAATTTTCTCTAGAAGAGCAAGTCTTCATCACCCTCATCAAGCATATTATTTACTGCATATTCCCTTAATGCAGCTTTCCCTTCTGCAACTGCCTGTGCTTCTTCTTTTTCTTTCTTGCTTCTGGCGATACGTTTCTTATCTTGAATCTTTTTCAGCCTTCAATAGAAAGGTTATGGTATTATCAATATAAAATTATATAAAGGTTACAAGATATTATGTACACAATAATACAGGTGATAAACTTTTAGTTTAAAAAAATCATCAAGAGAAATCTGGAAGTCCTAAAATTCTACTAGATTGCTAACATACGAATAAGATTACTTGTGACTACTACAGTAGTGTATTATAACACATAAAAAAGTAAGAGTAAATCGAGGTTCACATACCTGTAAAACTCTTCTCTCTCTAACTCATCCAACTCGGAGATGATGTAAGCCAAAGTTCGTTCGATCCTAGGAATGATCACTGAAAAAATAGAAAAACCTATAGATCCGAAGCAAATTTACTTGACAATGAATGTGTTGCATTAGAGTTATATGGCAGATTTGACCTGAATAACCAAAAATAATAAAGGACCTACCATGTTCGATAGCATTCACTCTTCGATTAGTTATTTTAATGACCTCATCAAGAGTAACAAACGATGTCTGCAGAGAAGCAAGTTCTACAAGCAATACTACAGCTTTGTGATAATTTTTCTTCAATTTTGAGAGTTGCTGACCACCTCTTGCAAGGCCAGCTAATTCGTATGCATCAGTACCGTCTTGATAGCTTTCAAATACAGGAAGGGTAACACCTGAGTAAAACAAGGAATGTTATTTTTCAAGACACATAATATAATGACGTAAAGAAAATATAAATTACTAACCAGCAACATTATCCTTCTTTGTTCGTACTTTGATTTGAGCTCTCGTGACATTTTGAAGAACGACTTGGTTGATATCTCCGCAAGTAAATTTCGCTTCTGCCAGAGAAAATGCAGCTTCTTTCATCACTTCTCCCATCAACGTCTTCGTCTATCAATAATAAGAAAGATATTAATTTCGAAACAATTCTAAGGGTGCCAGGAAAATTGGTGAATCTCATACCTCAATAATCTTGTTTAATATCAGCCTGAATCTCATCTGCAAGGCATCAGCCTTCTTTTTCAACAAACTGTGTCCCTTCTGTGCCCCTTTCAGTCTGCCCTTCATTAGGGTCTGAGCTCTACCAGAATACAAAGTTACATCGTCAGTTGATGATAAACCACTAGTGAAATCTAGATTTTCATAAAATATCTTACCCACGAGACGGAAATATCGGAATTTTATCCTTTCCAGACATGATGTATGTTTATGGGCTCGAAGTAGGCGTAAAGTCAGCTGACACAATTAGGTAAGCGCAGGCGCATGCAGCACTTTCATTCGTTACAGTTGAGCATCGAAAAGGTACGCATGCTGAGGGTGCTGCGGCTCCTGCGGTATTGAATAATACATGTGACTGATGTTGAAAGATTCATTTAAATATTACAAAAGGAGATGTCCTCCTCCGTCGCTAAAAGATGTAATAGATTTTTCAAAGAGCAACCTAGCTGACAGTCGAGTATGTGTGAATGGATGTCATTGATTGTGCTAGGACAATTTCTTTATCTTTTGAATGGAAAATTTTCTTTGACATTTTAGGTAGTTCACAAAGGTGATACTTCTGCTCGAAGAGAAGTTGTTGGTATGATACCCTCTGACGAGTGGCGAATTTTCGAATTGAAAGATAAGCCAGGTACATATATACATTTATGAATGTGTGAGTCAAAATTTGGATTTCAACGTCGTAATGATACATTACATTTTGTAGGATTTCTTTATGTATCGAATCCTTTTACTCCTGGCGGTCAACGTTATTGGATCAGCCGATGTTTAAAAGACTACACGCGAAAGCCCAATCGTCTGAATTTGGACAATCATGTAGAAACGAAAGGATGTGAAGGTTTATGGGAAGAATATGTTTTGTAAGTCAATCGTTTTCATTACGATAATTATTTTCTGGAAAGATTTGTAAAGAGTTCTCGAAACCCTAATTATTAGTCAGCATTCTAACTTATACTTCTCTGTCAACACTATCTTTTTTGACACTTAAGTTTGCGCATCTTAATTTGAAAGTAACATCTTAGGTCGTCAATTTTTTCACTAGTGTAACGGGAGACCATTGATACGGAGAGACATGTTTAGCAATCATTTTCCTTTCCCCCCCGTCGTCGAGGAGAATACATTGTTCAATTAACCTTATGTAAGCTTGAAAATCTTGTAATTTACAGAAATCCTGAACCTGGATATCAGCTTTTGAAGAAGTTGCGGTGGGCAACGTTAGGCTATCATCATAATTGGGATACAAAGGTAATTATGATTAGCTGCTTCTACGTAGTTAGTTAAACCGCTTGCAGTGTAAGATTCAGGTTTGAAGCTCTAATGATTATTACAGCTATATACCACAATTTATATAAATATTACTGCTTTTTAACAATAGCCAGACATTCTTGACGTGGTATTGTTTTGTCAGTTGGAGCTCATGTTTTTGAGGGAAAGTAAAGAAAAATATGGAAGTCTGAGATGCCTTGAACCGGTAATCTGTATTAATTCAATATTATTGCAATTAATTTTGCTCTGATGGACAGGCAAAGAAAGTGCAATCATTCATAAAATGTTTTAATATAACCTAATCTTAAGGAAATCATGCTAGTTGCATTAGGATTCCAACTATTCATTTTTAGTGTTAGAGCAACACATAAGGATACTTTTCTGTTACATTCATTGCGACAACTGCACTATCTATTGGTAACAGTGCTATAACAGGAAAGTATATAACAAAATTTAATAATAATATAGGTTATAACAGAAAAATAACAAGATAAGCGAGGGCAAAATGATTTGTGAGATATACCTAATAGATTAGTTAGTGATACAATATGATCATGGATTTAAAAAGCCGTGATGTCAGCAATGAAATTCTCTTCAAATTTTGCATTTTGTTACCATGATGGAACTGAATAGCTGTATATCTTAGCATACAAATTTTTAAATGAAAACGCTTCATACAAACATTATCACAGATTTATCAACTCCACCCAGCCAAACTCCTCTTTACTCGATTACTTTTTAACCTTGACTATAAAATTATAGGCATTATTCATTGGTATACTTGTAGATAAAAGTGTAAAAGTTACTTTTTCTAAATAATTTCCTGTATTTTATTTTATCAATTCTGCAAATGAGGACTGTACTTTTCCTCAGTGAACCAACAATCAGGTGGTATGTAGAGATTTTCTTTTTTAATTGATTTAATATTTACAGCCTAATGTATGTATTTCAAGATGTTTTCTGAATGCTTAGGTGATTTCTAAAGATTATGAACCTTATTCTTTAAATCATTAATTTTTAAATTAGCAACGTTCTATCTATGTGAACTTCCTTGTAGAGCAACAGAAGGCACTTGCTCCAAGTAAGGTTAGTTGTAGGCCAGAAATGCCAGTTTTAATTTTTTTCATCTTATAATGCACATATGAAAAGGCCTGAATCTATATACATCAGTTGCAAAATTACAAGTGTAGAATTTGTAGTATTTGCATCTCTCTTTATTTTCATGGTCATGGTAGTTTTTTGCACATCCATCTGTTTTGAAGACCATGTTTTACCTATAAAAATTTCAGGTTTATGAAGAATCTGCACATGATCATTTTCCTGAGGATTTGGCTTCTCTATCACAAGAAGTTGCTGCTGCTCTGGGGTATCCAAATTTTTCAGCTGAAGCTGCCATAATAAATTATTATCACATGGATTCAACCCTCTCTTGTCATACAGATCACTCCGAGTTATATTTGGATGCTCCTCTTTTATCTTTTAGGTAAGTGTGTAAGCTATAAACAAAAGATAAGATCCCAAGGAAGAATGGACTTGAAAAAAGTCTGACGGGACCGGGAATCAAACCCGGGTCTCCCAATTGCCGGTCAGGTGCTCTGTCCGTTGAGCTATCCCGGCAGAACATTTCTCCAAGCCATTTGGGAGATTTTGTGGGCAAGGACTTTGCGATTTTGTCCACATGGTGGCATTGTTCACTGTCGCGGCTTCATAGAAGCACCGGCCACACAAACTGATGGAGAGGATACCCCCTTCAGGTTGGAAAGACAGGAAAACGGGTAAGGGTGACTTTGCACAAGATGGTGCGCACCCAAGGAAGAATGGACTTGAAAAAAGTCTGATGGGACGGGAAAGGTCCGGTCAGACTTTTTTCAAGTCTATTCTTCCTTGGGATTTTTCCTGGGCGTGCACCATCTTACGCAAAGTTCCCCTTACCCGTTTTTCAAAAGATAAGATGTTTAATTGTAGGTTTGAGTTTTGGAAGTGGACAGAATGAAGAATTCTGGTAACATTTGCCTTATCATTTGTGGTTGTGTACCTTGCCAAATATCGGGAAAAGTTCTCATGAGGAAGGTTATATTTCCAAAATTAATGTTGAGAAAAATTATAGCATTTTATTTACCAAAATGAGGTACCTTTTTTGAAACAATAAATTAAGATAAATCATATAGTTTTTGCTGATACATATATTTACCTACTACCAGTAGAAAAACAGTGAGCAATGTCAGTTCTCATATGATGAACTATTGAAACAGATTTAAGAAAATGTTGGTCCAAATATAAGAAGAGTGAAAACTCATCCCATCAAATGTTATGGCAACAAAATCATGGTAACAGAGATTGGCTGCTGCAAAGGGGCAGCAGTGTGTTTCAAAATCATCAAACACAAAATTCTCTGTGATAATTGGTATAAGCACAGAAAAGGTGATTTTTATCAAGAGCAGTTGAGATTTGTTAAGGCTGCAGCTGAGATTATCTTTGAAGGTATCCACTCTCAAATCAATGACACTGATAAGTATCCTCAATTTGATGGTTTCTTGTGCAGTCTTGATTCTGTTGTCTTAGGTTCCCTATAACTGTTTTTTTGAAACCATTGTTTAAAATGCTTGGACCTCTTGACTATAGGAAAAAGTAATGTGTACCTCTTTCACTCGAGCTCTCATCAGTTGTGATGCCACAATCTTTCATCTCCTCACTAATGACAGGAGTTGGTAGTACCTATTTATACAAGGAATTTGGTTCAAAACATCTTGTTGTTAACCTCTGCTTAGCTCTGGGATTTTCATGGTGTTACAATGAGGCAATTCAGCTTCAGAAATTAAATTTTTTAAATCATGCAGGCTGAATCCTCACTGCTAGTTTAAAAAAGTTTTCTTTGAAAACATGGATGTAAATGTTTACACCGTAGAAGGGAAAATACATTCCATCAAATGGGTGGTATCATGTGCATTACCCCATAGTATGTAGTACTCATAATGCAATAAAATGCAGTCTTATAACCAAATTTACTTATGTTTTCTTATATGGTAAGAAAAATTGGGTTGCAGCAATATTGTTAAGCATTCCATAAATGTTTGGAATGCAGAACCAATTAAAAAGCGGCCTTATTGCATGCCTTATGTGATTTAGGAGATGCTAGATCAATGCATAACATCACCATTATTTTTATGAAGAAATAATTGACCAGAAACAGTTTGGCATAGTACTACCTGTGCATAGATTACAGTGCTCTGAATAATGTCACTAAAAAGTATTTCCAATACTTAACATACTCAGATATGATTCAACTTGGGAGGTCCATACCATTGGTCCCAGAGAAATATTTTGTAGGCTTCAAAATGCAAACTTGAAATTAAAACCTTAGAAATGCATTTTTATTAAGAAAATAGTAATTTTTTTCAGAACATATCCTCTATTGTTTCCAACTGGATGAAGAAGAAAAATGTGGCCATCAAATTGTTTGTGGTACCCATAAATGTGAACAATATCTGATCTTTCTTGGGCCCGGTAGGATATTACAGGAAATTTATACTCAACTTTGCTGAACAATTCAGTCCACTCACGAAGCTAACAGATAGATCTGCATATAACCCGGCAGCCTATGGTAGGCTAGAAAAAGCACAAAGAGCATGTTTTGTCACAATAATATCTCATTATATACCAATGGATGATAAGGACTGGGATGAACATCTTAACTTTTCCTTGTTCATCTACCAAAATAGTAGGCAATGAATGACTGGCTTTAGCCCACTTGTATGGAGGAGAACTTTCTCTTTCTTGGGACGCAGCCTCCAAACCTTCCCTGCCTACTACCAACTAATTTTTAAAAAATAAACGAGGGTGATTGTTTCCTAAATGCAATGGGAGGAGAGATACAAAGGGGCATATAATCATGAAATCACTCCTGCAAAATGTCATCGCCACCTCCACCGAAAAATACCAAGCATTCAAATGCTGAGTTGAAGCATTTGCCACCACTGAGAGTACAACTCTTCTATAGTCAATGGATGCTAAATTGTTGATGTATCTCTGCTAAAAGTTTGGTTTGGAAATAATAATTATTATTTCCTGTGACATATGGTCGTCATTCCACAGAGATGTAAAGATGACCAAGTCATGAATTTGCACAATTTTACTGTGTTTTGATTTGTTTTACGTTGACTCAGATTAAGCAGACCTATGATGACTCTTAATGTATATCATTTTAAAGGCAAAGAGTTGGTCTTTTGAACGATGTATAACATGTTCCATTATAATGGCAGATCATAGAAGAGGAATGCATCAAAATCCAGGTCTATACTATTTTCAATCAGACAGTAGTCCTCTTCAATGGTTTGAGATCAACTGCAATGAACATCTATCTCCAGAAAAGTGGGAGACATGCAGCTGAGTGAGTTTGTTTCTCAAGCTCAACATCATTAATCCCCCTTGAGGCACATAATACTCTCAAGAGACAGTTCTTTTTTAACATTCCTTTAACTGGTGTGAAATCTCTTCCCCTTTGGGATATGGAAAAACAAAGTTGGCCAGTGTTTATCAGAAAAATCCTCCCTTCATGGAACTGGATGCTGTTTTCCAGCAGTCACATTCCAGTCATGAGGCCATAACCAAAGCTTTGGAGAAATACTTTATAGCTTATTTTGGGGTAATATAAAGAAGTACACTTTGAATAGTCTCAGCTACCAGCTTTTCATAAAGTAGGCTACCAACTTTAAAGATGAAACGTGCTTGTTTTCCCCCAATGAAAGATTCAGTAGTCCTTGCCACAATTACTGCAAAGGTCAGTTATGATACGGGGCTTATAAAAATACTGATGATTGGGGGTGGGAGGTTCATAATCAGGGACTTAATATAGTGTATATATATAGCTGTCAAAATAAATGAAATTGCAATTAAAATGTTTCTGTTAGTTTTCTTTGTTACATCATTTTTTAATAAAAAGAAAAACTAGTTATTATGTAGATGTTTACATTGATTTTTCCAAAAATCCACCATTTTTGTTTTATATAATTTTGAGAAAACTATTGAGTCTATTGGCATCTTTTCAAATTATGAATATAAAACATGCTCAAATTAAAGCTGAATAAGTGTACTACTAATTTGTATATTATAGCTTTCCTTGTGAGATGAATGCTTTTCGTGATTTTTTGGCAATATATGTACAATAAGAGACAAAAAATATTTACAAAGTCTCCCAAACGGCTTAGAGAAATGTTCTGGTGGAATAGCTCAATGGATAGAGCAACTGACCTGGGTTCGAGTCCCGGTTCCGTCAGACTTTTTTCATGTCCGCTTCTCCTTGGGAATTTAATTTTTTGTAAGGTATTGCCAATTTTTTTAAGAGCTATTTTTTTGAAAGCTCTGAACTTATGGAGTTTGGTTTGGGCTGATATTGTAGGAAATTTTATCTTCTTTAAAATACATAAATATTTGTAGCATCCATACTTTAGTGTATATAGAGCAAAAGCTGAAAATCTTCGCTATTTTTTGGAAATAGCATACCTTGCACAGGTCTTACAAAGCCGCAGACTTGGTTTCCTACTATTTGCAAAAACAAATTAAACCATAGAATAACTTAACCCTTTGCTTGGTAGAAAAGTTTTTTTCTATAAATTGATTGGGCTAATAGCAAATATCCAGCAAAGAAATGGCCTATCATAGTTACTTCAATAATGTTTCTCTTTCTTAACCACTGTATTAGTAACTTTTGATTTACATTTTCTATTAACATCAATGTCAATTAGGACCATATTTATAGTTGTATGCTAGTAGTTTTCAATAAGCCAGCAGCTAAGACAAAAATTCTTTTCCATTTTTGTCTTAGGGAACTGTAAGGTGCTATGAAACCGCTGGCAATTGACTGTGAAATATGGCCCATAGACCACTGGCGGTTGATATCAATGTAGTAAGAAAAGCAGTATTTTACTAAATGTAATATGCATAATACTGTTATACATTCTTTTGGGAATAGTATGAGCTCAGATTAACAGTGGCCTTGGTTGTCAAAGGGATCGATTTATTATACAGAAACAGTTTGGCATAGATTACAGTGCTCTGAATAATGTCACTAAAAAGTATTTCCAATACTTAACATACTCAGATATGATTCAACTTGGGAGGTCCATACCATTGGTCCCAGAGAAATATTTTGTAGGCTTCAAAATGCAAACTTGAAATTAAAACCTTAGAAATGCATTTTTATTAAGAAAATAGTAATTTTTTTCAGAACATATCCTCTATTGTTTCCAACTGGATGAAGAAGAAAAATGTGGCCATCAAATTGTTTGTGGTACCCATAAATGTGAACAATATCTGATCTTTCTTGGGCCCGGTAGGATATTACAGGAAATTTATACTCAACTTTGCTGAACAATTCAGTCCACTCACGAAGCTAACAGATAGATCTGCATATAACCCGGCAGCCTATGGTAGGCTAGAAAAAGCACAAAGAGCATGTTTTGTCACAATAATATCTCATTATATACCAATGGATGATAAGGACTGGGATGAACATCTTAACTTTTCCTTGTTCATCTACCAAAATAGTAGGCAATGAATGACTGGCTTTAGCCCACTTGTATGGAGGAGAACTTTCTCTTTCTTGGGACGCAGCCTCCAAACCTTCCCTGCCTACTACCAACTAATTTTTAAAAAATAAACGAGGGTGATTGTTTCCTAAATGCAATGGGAGGAGAGATACAAAGGGGCATATAATCATGAAATCACTCCTGCAAAATGTCATCGCCACCTCCACCGAAAAATACCAAGCATTCAAATGCTGAGTTGAAGCATTTGCCACCACTGAGAGTACAACTCTTCTATAGTCAATGGATGCTAAATTGTTGATGTATCTCTGCTAAAAGTTTGGTTTGGAAATAATAATTATTATTTCCTGTGACATATGGTCGTCATTCCACAGAGATGTAAAGATGACCAAGTCATGAATTTGCACAATTTTACTGTGTTTTGATTTGTTTTACGTTGACTCAGATTAAGCAGACCTATGATGACTCTTAATGTATATCATTTTAAAGGCAAAGAGTTGGTCTTTTGAACGATGTATAACATGTTCCATTATAATGGCAGATCATAGAAGAGGAATGCATCAAAATCCAGGTCTATACTATTTTCAATCAGACAGTAGTCCTCTTCAATGGTTTGAGATCAACTGCAATGAACATCTATCTCCAGAAAAGTGGGAGACATGCAGCTGAGTGAGTTTGTTTCTCAAGCTCAACATCATTAATCCCCCTTGAGGCACATAATACTCTCAAGAGACAGTTCTTTTTTAACATTCCTTTAACTGGTGTGAAATCTCTTCCCCTTTGGGATATGGAAAAACAAAGTTGGCCAGTGTTTATCAGAAAAATCCTCCCTTCATGGAACTGGATGCTGTTTTCCAGCAGTCACATTCCAGTCATGAGGCCATAACCAAAGCTTTGGAGAAATACTTTATAGCTTATTTTGGGGTAATATAAAGAAGTACACTTTGAATAGTCTCAGCTACCAGCTTTTCATAAAGTAGGCTACCAACTTTAAAGATGAAACGTGCTTGTTTTCCCCCAATGAAAGATTCAGTAGTCCTTGCCACAATTACTGCAAAGGTCAGTTATGATACGGGGCTTATAAAAATACTGATGATTGGGGGTGGGAGGTTCATAATCAGGGACTTAATATAGTGTATATATATAGCTGTCAAAATAAATGAAATTGCAATTAAAATGTTTCTGTTAGTTTTCTTTGTTACATCATTTTTTAATAAAAAGAAAAACTAGTTATTATGTAGATGTTTACATTGATTTTTCCAAAAATCCACCATTTTTGTTTTATATAATTTTGAGAAAACTATTGAGTCTATTGGCATCTTTTCAAATTATGAATATAAAACATGCTCAAATTAAAGCTGAATAAGTGTACTACTAATTTGTATATTATAGCTTTCCTTGTGAGATGAATGCTTTTCGTGATTTTTTGGCAATATATGTACAATAAGAGACAAAAAATATTTACAAAGTCTCCCAAACGGCTTAGAGAAATGTTCTGGTGGAATAGCTCAATGGATAGAGCAACTGACCTGGGTTCGAGTCCCGGTTCCGTCAGACTTTTTTCATGTCCGCTTCTCCTTGGGAATTTAATTTTTTGTAAGGTATTGCCAATTTTTTTAAGAGCTATTTTTTTGAAAGCTCTGAACTTATGGAGTTTGGTTTGGGCTGATATTGTAGGAAATTTTATCTTCTTTAAAATACATAAATATTTGTAGCATCCATACTTTAGTGTATATAGAGCAAAAGCTGAAAATCTTCGCTATTTTTTGGAAATAGCATACCTTGCACAGGTCTTACAAAGCCGCAGA
>KZ308451.1:813289-884706 GCA_000376725.2 Ladona fulva
TTTATGTTTATGATGTAACAGAATGCTTGCTGAAAGATTAAGTCAGCCATTAAAGATTAATCATAACACCTTGTATCTCTATTGAGTAATGTCTAACCTTCTGTTTTAATGTGTTTTCATTCTGAAATACTGCTTTAATATGCTTGTGTTCTGCTATTTTAGACTTTTATTGTGATCAATGTAAGAAATAGGAACTATGACATGCAAAAGGTATTTTCTTTTGGCACTTCCTGATGAGCATTTTTGTGGCTAAGGGAAACCTAAATGGTAATCTTTCTCTCTATTTCTTGTGATTTTATGTTTATGTTTTAAATACTTGCTGAAAGAATGCAGAGTTACCCATTAGAAATTATTCATTAAATCTTGAATCTTTTAAGTAAGGATCCTTAAAGGTTTTTAGATTTTAGATTAAGGTTTCTATTTATATATATAACTAGCTGAAGTGCCTGTTGATTCTTATTGAGAATAAATGAAAATGAATGAGCTTGAATTCAACAATGGAGTTAATCATCAGGGGGATGGTTCATTTACAACCTCAAAATTTCAGTACTGTTTGGTTTATTTTATCAAAATTCACGCATTTTTGACCAGAATACAATAATCGATGACCAAAATAAGAATATTTATTCAGTTTCCCTTCTCTTGGTTCTCTTCTCGATTTCAGAATTCTATTCTTTCTTATTTAATTTTGAAAAAGGAACAAACCCTGCAAGTGATAAACGAAATTGCATGAGCTTGGATCCAACTATTGAATTAGTCGTCAGGGGGAGTGGTTGTTTACAACCACAAAATATCACAAAAAGTTTGTCTATTTCATCAAAATTTTGCAGTTTCGAATCAAAAGTAATAAGAATTACCTTTTCAATTTGTCTTCTTTTGGTGCTTGTCTCAATTTTGTACAGCTATTCTTTCTAATTTAATTTTGCAAATAAAATAAACTCGGCACATGATAAAAGTGAGCTTTACATGCATTTATAATGGAAATAGTTTTAAACGTCTGGAGTCTAGCGGGGACAATTAGGTGAATAAAAAGTAGCCTACTATCTGTTTGGGGAAGACATTTAACTATCTTCAAAGTTTGAAAGTTGTGCGAAATCTGTTTCTCGAGTTTTAGGCAAACATACACATCCATACACACATACAAACATTCTACTTTATATGAAAGATATAAGAAGAAAGGCATTAATGGGCTGTTGCATAATACTGTGAAATTGGTGGTTATTTAAATTTGTTTTCATCATTATATCCCTTAGGAAACTTTGTGAAATTATGCAAATATTTATGGACTTATGGAATATTATTCAACATTTATGATTCACTATGTTCTTTATTTCAGTTTTGGCCAAAGTGCTGTATTCCTATTAGGGGGCAAAACAAAGGATGAAGAGCCTGTAGCCATGCTGATAAAAAGTGGAGATGTGGTTATCATGTCTGGAGAAAGCCGCCTTTGCTATCATGGCATTCCTTTGATTGTTCCTGCAACATCTTGTCCTTGGGATGTTAATGAGAGAGAAAATCAAGATTCAAGTTTCAACGAAGATCATTGCATAAAAGAAAATGAACCCCAAAGTTTCCAGAGCTCAGTATTCAAGGAATGCTACTCAGCTAAATCATGGGAACCTTTTAAAGAATATATTTCTACAGCAAGAATCAATATGAATGTACGACAAGTGTTGCCTGTTGGTCAGGTTTCTTTGTGAGACCATGATTGACATATGTTGGCTATCAGGAATGAAGTAATTCTGCAGAAAGTTCCAGCCAATGTTAATTTGCAGATGAACAGATATCAAAGAGGATGAAAGGAATATGGTTCTTTGGAATCATTTGTTTATAAAAATTATGTAAGTTTTTATTATAAAACTATTTTAATTATGTATTGTTAATAAATAATGCTGAAATTATGAAAAAATTACTATTTTAATGGTAAAATATTTTCATGTTTTTCAAAGTAGTCATAATTTTATTTATGTAAGATTTCATAAGCTTATTTGATATTTGCCAACCCAATAGGCGTGAACGGTGGTGGTACTCGGCCCCATTGTGTACAATCTCCTCTTGAATGAAAGAAAAACTCAAAGGCTGTTCTGGTTAAAATGACAAAACATCTATAATATTATCTATTCTTTTTATTGCATTGCTATATCTTATGTGAATACTGTTTCATGAATTTCCAAAACTTTTTATAGGTATATTAATTCTAAGGAATATTTACAACGATGTTTCTCTACATCTAAAATTCATTGGACTTTGTGTTTATTACCTGATTTGATTGTGATTCTTTACTTATTTAATTATTCATAAGAATTCTTTCTTTCATTCAATATTAATGATATATAGTCAGTAAAGATTCTTCTGAATCTCCTCAATTCTCAGTTTCTTTTGATTGTATGAAGGGTTTAGTTTCATGTGATTCTGTTTTCTTAGTTTCTGTTCAGTCTGATGTGTAAAATACATCCATAACTGACATTTTACAATATGGAATCTAAGAAAGGACTTTGCGTAGAATTTATTAAAATTTTCATATTCTCATTCATACGATATTTTACAGTGTAAAGGATAGAATTGGAATAAAAATTGCCCCTAGGAAATCTTTGAGCCAAGGTTAGCACTAGCGAATAAATCTAAGTAATCTAAGTTATTGTTTGGCTACATTCATTAAAACATTATTTCTGTAAAATATCATTCAGTCGAATTAGAAGTCATTCAGTCATGATTTAAATACTAAGCATTGTTTAATCAACCCAAGGCCATTAGAAATTTGCCATTTATTGGTCTTTGATAGGCTTTTTATTTTTATGAGTTGAGAAATCTGCTTATTAAAATATTTTTGTATCATATAAGTACAGGAGAATCCACTAAGATGTTCCAGCTTTTCGATCTGCACCACATAGTAACTATTTATTTCACTATTTATTCAGCAAAATTGCATTGTATCATAATCCACTATTGTTGATTTTCATTGAGAAAGCTGAAATTACAGTGCTAATGCCGACATTGCATTCTTACAGGGGAAAATTGGGAAAGTGGAGTCCATGAGGTTCAAATCAATGATAATTAGGATCAATATTTCATATTTCGGTAGTTTGCTATTGTTGCCCATACAGTATAGATGGTATAGACCAAGTTAATGACAACTGTGGTTTAGACAGAGTTTGTACTCAGTATGTATATAACTGAGAACCAGCTATGTTTAATAGATACTAACTTTCTGACCTAACATTTATCTGAATAAGTGGTAACGAAAAATGTAAAGAGTGACTGAATGTTAGAAGATGAAATTTAATGGTGAAAAATTTCATTTGTAAAAGAAATGGGAGAAAATCATTTTCTACATGAAAAATTTTGTTATCGGTGCTGTAATAGTGTTGTGTGGTTACCTAACTCTATTAAATTGAATGCTAATTTTGCATAAAAAAGTCGGACAAATATATACTATACTCGTACACACGTCTACTACTTTAGGGCAAGGAACATACCCTGAGAGTTTCCTTTGAATCTGTGTCACCCAAACATGGTGTGTCACTAGTGAGTATAATTTTTAACTTCCTGCAGCACTGAGATTATCGTGAGTTATTTCACCACTGTATGGAGTTTTAGTTCAGTGTACTTTTTCCATTCCCATTTAAGTTAGCATTCTTTGGCTTGTTTCCCAATTTTGAAACGATCATCAATGTATTGCTAACTTTTATGTTAGTGTGAAAACTCGATGAAGAAGAAGTTTTTCCGGAAGTCAGCTACTGTGAACGCTAGTGATTTGCTAGTTAACGTCTGAGTGATTTCTTAGCTGAAATAACTTTCACTTTTTAAATGTTGCACCTTTAACTATGCCAATTTCGCGAACGGAAATTGCCGCGCTTCTGAATTTTACGCGTCCCGTGAAACTTTTTTCATATTTCATATCTTTCCGATTTAGTCTACCCGGAAGGTCGTAGTGCTTCGTAAGGACGAAACTATTTCAATATCAATGAAATCCTTTAAGATAATCAATGACTGAGATTGTCTTTTATAATTTCGTGGACCTACTCTATGTTCAGCGTTTTACGATATGATTCATTTCATAACTCACGATTTTAAATACAATTCAAATAATTCATAATTTATTCTATTGAACGATTTCCATGGTATCCGTAATTAGATTGTGTTTTCTTTGCCGCTCTCAATGAAATTAAGTAACCCATATTCATCAATAATAAAATCACGAGAATGAAATCGGCTTACTATAACGGGTGGCGAACCCATGGCATGCCAATTTATGACAACACTATCCTTAAGTGTTCCTCTTAAAGAATGAAGTCTTAAAATAAATAAATGTGAATTCTGTTCATTAGTAATGATTATCTACGTCAATCACTACATTTTAATCCCACGTTGACGTAATAAAATAGATATCAGCATCTCACTCTATGGTTTGGCACACAAGTTCTTTTTTATTATCAAATATGGCACTATTGCCACAAAAGGTTCGCCATCTCTATACTAGAAGGTTGATTACCACAATTAATTAATTTTACCTTCATGTGAAGAAAATATGACTGTTAGACGGTAAAATAGTCTTGAAACTTGTGATGTTCGAATTATTATCATAGTGACTGAATTACTTGAATGAAAAATTAGTGATGTGTAGCTGTTGTATGTAATCTTAATCCGTAAATATTTTTAAAAACAGAAACGTATACTAAATACCATAAGTAGTCCATGTATGTTTGTACACACTAACGGTATCTTTCTTTTTCAAGGACCTAAGGAAGAGAGAACCGCTAGTTGGTATCCTACATCCTACATGTAGAATGGTTTTGAAAAAAGTTCCCCGTCGGAGTTTGGAAAATGTTTTGGCCAATGAAAGGTAATCGGAACCTGTTTATAGAGCCTCGACATTGTGTAACTAAACTCTCATAACTTAGTAATGAAATTTCTTGTTCACTCTCTGGACTATCGCCAGGTTGTTCAACATCCTGTCAAGTGGCTCAATAAATTGAAAATTACGAAGATCTTAACACTAATTTGCCTACTCTTTTCTCGCGGGGAATGAGAAGCTATACGTAAAAAATTTTCCATTTTCCTCTTTCTACCAACCCATATTTGCATACATTTGCTACATTTTACAGCATATTTGCTACATTTTCATAACACCTAGGTGTCATTTGGATATTATTAATAATAATTGTGGAACTAATCCAGAATGTCATCCTCTGCACTGATAGCCTCATGTAGGTGATGAGATTTCCAAACGAAGAATACTTGAAACCCTCAAACCAAATACCTCCGTCCCGCCTGGACTGGTCGAAATCTTTCCAAGTACGGTATAGGGAGGCGTAAAATGATGAAACCGATCGTAAAAATATTGAAAAATTGCTTATTTCCAGTTTTAATGAAATATCTTTTCGGAATTGCTCGGAATTACATCTATGTAAATGTTTAGGAAGAACATTAATCTCATTGGAATAAATCGTTTTTAATATTAAACGGTATATTCTCATGTATTTCGGAGCCCTATTGGCGGTGTTGAAACAAACAAATATTTGGAGAACATACGAGTATGCCTTCGTATTTTCAAGGGAAAAAAATTTCTTAATGCATCGTTGAAAAATATCATAATTAAAACTTAGGTCAAATCGTTAACATGTAGATATATTGGTATTTATTTCAGCAACATATTGTAGCAGTTGTTTTTAAATGATAGTTCGGTGGTAATGATTTTTATCAATTGTTTAATTTCTCTTATTCCATTGAGAATTTTTCTGTTTTGGAATATCTTTCTCCAGTATTGCTTAAAAATTATCTCAATAAGCGGCCTGTATAAAAAACCCTAATCATCTTTTCTTTTGTCTTGCTCACGTGGATTCATTACTTATTATGTAAATTATTATCCTATAGGCTGTGCGTTCGAACTGTGTATTTTGAGGAACCCGCCATAAGATCAAGGTCTTTCGAATCCCTTGACCGATATTGTCAAAAAGTGATGTGTATCGTTGCCAAAATTTAGTAGATATGATTCAGCCTTGTCCAGGAAGAATTAGTGGGCGAATTTTGCACTCCCCCAGCCCTTGAACATAAAATGATATATTTTTTCTTATTTTCGCACTATTTATATTCACGCGATGGTCATAAACTTTTCGGATACATAAAAGAAATCCGTGAAAGTTTCACAACTTTTTTGACGATTCAAACTTCT
The DNA here is from genome assembly GCA_000376725.2 of Ladona fulva. Lineage (NCBI taxonomy): Eukaryota > Metazoa > Arthropoda > Insecta > Odonata > Libellulidae > Ladona > Ladona fulva. The sequence goes on from KZ308451.1 coordinate 819,462, forward strand.
CTCAATGTCCATTTTTTTGGCTGTCATCGAAGCTTACGAAGTATAACACTGAGTCATACTTCAGACTACGTAATATACTTCATACATTCCGAAAGGAAATTTAATGAGTACTTCTTTCTAGAGTGACGCCTTTAACCAATCTCGTAGTAGTAGTAGTATCGTTAAAAGTGCTTCGACAGCTTAGATCATTTCGCTCGTAGGCCCCCACTGGGAATCGAACCCGGGACCGCTTTCACTGAAGTCGAACACGTTGCCCACTTGGCTATCGGGAGCACACCAATCTCGTTATCGCTAACTTCGCAAAATAGATTAAAGATAGATTGTGTTAGTTACATAAATTCCTAACGTTTCCAAGCCCAGATAGGGTTGCTATGTCGGCCTCTTTCTAGTAATGGATAAAAGATAAATTACTGTTTACTATTGGCTAACAACGTTGACTACTTTGCTGTATCTTTGCCACGACTGATTCTGGAATACTTAAAGTAATTGCTGATTATTTTCCGTGATAATTAATGCGTTCAGGTCTATTGGCTCTCATTGAGATTGTTTTTTTACTTGTGGCGTAAAGGACGTCTACTGAATCTGAAGGCCAGGGTAGGGGTCAATGGGACTTCCTCAACCTTGCATAAAATATCTTCATCATCTGTCACTCCTCTCGGACATTGAGCATTTGTCGAATATTTGTCGACTGGTGGAGCTTTCTCCTTTTTTTACCATGGCATAGCTGTGAAAAGTATAAGAACAGGATCGCAAGTGTTACATTTTCGATTTTCAATTTAAAAATTAATTTCATGATGAATTTCTTTGCTAGTTTATCAAATTCACGTTCCGTTTAATGGAAAACTCATCCAAATTTTTCAATCTTGCGCGAATTTGAAAAAAAAATTTCCCCACGAAATGTTGCGTCATTGAGAAAGTCGGGCGCTTTTGAAGGTATTCACGGACCGTGAAGCAAATAATTCTGTGATATCATCCTCTACGATTTTGAGATGATTAGCATGAATAAGAATTTGTAAAGATTAAATTCAAAATTCATTGTGTTCACTTGGCAGGGAGAATGTTGCTTGAGCTTTTATCTAGTGGTAACCGATGTGTAATTTTTATAAACTTTTATCCTTCCAGATCATTGGAAACATGGAGGTGTAGAAGTGGTAAATCCTGAAGAATCTCTAATATGTCTCTTCAAAATACTTCCTCTTAGATTTTATCATGTGGTTCTGTAGATCATTCTACATTAGAGAGTTTTGTTGTCTGTTATCTATGAATCTTCTTCATTTTCTTTCCGGTTTTGATAAATTTCTTCCACCAATCCGTGGAATGGTTTATTTGCCTCTACTCAGATATTCGTGATTAGATTCGTAATGCTGTTCTTTATTGCGTGAATATTTTGTTAGAGGAAAATTGCGTTGATGTGGCTACAAATGTTTCATAACTTGCTGTATTCTATGGTCTAATTTTTACCACAGGGAAATTTGTTTCGTCTCAGAAGTTTTCGTAATGGAGTTCACACAACCTTGCGCCATCCCTGATGAATTTCAGTCCGTTTCAATGGATTCAGTTTACTCTCGCCGTTCTTTTTGTAAGCCTGCTGTCACGATAAATCTCATACCTTTACTATTGTCTAGCACGTTTTTTATGTTGAGCTGAGCCTACGATCAAGAGAGCATTTTCGTTACACGTATCCAATTTCAGTCGTTATGTATGCTTAACATTTTGCGCTCATTTCTAGATACATAAGACATCTCTCACCAAAATATTTTTCCTGAGGTGAGTAGTGTGAACGGGTGGTACGTTTTGTATCTATATTTCACTTTCAAACGACTATTTTACGTAAAGATTGCCTGTAACTGGTGCCTTATGCCCTCGTCACTCGGTCAATATTATTGAAATAATATTTGGTAAAATTGGGTACCCCTCACACGGTTCAATAATATTGATTAATATAATGTCAGTGAAGATCTTGCTTTGTTGTTGTTTTCTCCGAGTGACTTTGATTCGCACATAGTAAGTGCATTGTTTGTGGTACTCAAGAAGAAAAGAAGTGGAAGGCAGAGGAAAGTATGATCCAAGAATTTGTTGCAAAAGCGTCTCAGTGCTTCACACAGTCTTTGGCCCATTTCATTGTCAATATATTGGAAAAAAATATAATGTTGCATTTTATTCATAAACGATAAACGTTATTGCATAAGCAACGGTACTTATTTGTTATGCACCATCTGACTGCAGAGCCAACGGTGGCATGCCTCTGGAACTATAAGTTATCTGTCGCAAACCCAAGATATTTGGCTTTGCCTGTACCCTCACAATAATATTGACATCTCTTTAATATATTGACAGAGCTTCAAGGGAAATTAAATCGTTTTAATTTCCTATGATATTTTTTCCATCAATATTATTTTTTCAATATATCTCCTAGACGTTCAATATATTAAACAATACCGATATTGAGTCAGTAATATTAACCGTGTAAGTTGGGCTTTAACACACATACATGCGCATGAAATCTCGGGTTGTATCAGATTAAGAATCAGCAAGGTAATCTGGAATTGGCCGTCAACATTTAGAGCGTGCGAAAACCACTGTTGATCATCCTGATTTGATTTGAAAGAAGCCGAAAGTAATAAATAACAAAAATGCTGCAGACCAAACGTCTATTCCTTTCCAAGGTCGAAAAGGAAATCCCAATGACCTAAATGTCTTTTCGGGAGATTCCTTTTAGAAAGAACTTTCAGACGCTGAAAGAATTTCGGAAAATCTTTCACCTTTTATGGTTTATCGATTTTACATGATTTTATTGGCTTTGATGCTAATTGATGTGTTATTTAGATTGATTTTAAAGCCTAAATTAATTAATTTCTGATTGAGATTTTCCAACAATTCGCTGCACAAACGTAATTTAAGCGAAAGTGTTTAATTTTGAACAGTTTATGCTCCCAAAATGATTTTACAATAAATTTGACTGTTATAAAATATCCCTCAATCGTTATGAATTGATTCTATTTTCATTTACTCATTTCATTTACTCATTACTCATTTCTGTAGATTAAAACAGTCGAAGGCATCATTTTCCTCGAGCAGCTTGGTTTATTCAGGCGAAAGAAATGAAAGTTGCGATTACTATTAAAATCTTACTGTTTACATCTATGATCGTAGGTAAGGCAAGTATTATTTGATCGAAAGGAGTCATGCATACAAATGCCAACCACTGGAAGATTTTGCTTAAGACGCCCGCAGGCTTTCACCCAAGATTACAGGTCACCAACCTATATCTCCTTCGCTCACACAATGCTCCTTTGAAATTAATTCTCGTTTTTGATATTGAATCGATGGGATTCCTCGCAGGAAACGAATCCACATCAGTCCGTTGGGTCTTATTTTCTTTATTGGGATGGCGCAATTCGTTAACAAGGATGCTCGTAAATGGAAGCTCGGCTATTGATCACGGCTTCAAAATAAAAAACTGAAAGTTGTTCCTAATCCACGTTTTTCTTTCTTTTAACTCGTTGATTTTGTGGAACGAATTCTACAACATAAAACGAGTTGTTCTCCGGGAGTTTCAGAGAAACATTCGTGATGTTCACAGATTTTTGAGGGAGTTCTACAACTTCAAAGCTCAGATTGTCCATCTGGCAATGCCGCCTGGGTTCGAAGATTCCCGTTTGTTCGTCATCGACGAAAGATTGTGTTTTATGAGTCATAATGTTCACAATGACCACTGAAAGCGTGTTTCGCAGGGTCACTTCACACTGGTCACTTAACGGCAGCCGTTGCGAAAGTTAAGTTTTCGTGTATTAAAAATTACCTCACATCTGTGGATGTTTTTGGTGAGAGGCTTTTCGTTTTCACCGTTCTCTGTTTCCTTTTCACGCTTTTTTAACTTTTTATTTGATCAAGGTAATGAAGGATGCGCAAGATCGTTGTTATGACCTACCTATTCACTTGAGAAGTAAAGAAGAATTCGGAAGGCGTTATCTGTTAGATGAAGCTTGACGTACTGTTCTCAGAGAAGCATACTCTTTTTTTAATCTCGGCATTAATTGTGTTGAAATGTTTTCACCGTTGTTGCGAAACTTTGGGAAATGTAAGTTTTTGCTTAGTAAAATAAACTTTAATGCCCGTACCCTGTGTAAGATAAGAAACTCAGTTTGATTTCAGGAATAGCGAAATTACGGTTCGAGTGAAAATAGGCTTCCTATATTTTCGATTCTGCAGATGAGCACAATTTTCCCCTTGGTTCTATCTCTGTGGAGAAAAAAATAAATTAAATTCAGAGAAATTAAGATCAGCTTGAGATTGAGTTCTACGCTACTGTTTTTATATCTAATCATGATCTCCTTCAATCTTCGATTTCGTGATGGAGTTACGAATGGATTGCAAAAGCGAATAATGTTACCTTTACCACAATTTTCACAATCATTAGAATTGCCCAGAACAGATGCCGTTAAAACTGCTTCAGATAATTCAGATAAGTTATACCTTCTTAAGTTATGTCAAACATGTTTCCTTAACGATTTAATTCAAGAAGTTTTCCTGTTTCTGTTTCTTGGTAGTACAATTAGGTTCGTAAACCATTAAGAGTTCAACTTCCTCTTTAGGTTTTTCCCGAGACTTGGCAATAATTCTTGTATAATGAATCTTTCCTGTAAAATCATTAAATTCTAAACGAGTGAATATGGCATGATCCTTGAAATACATTATCGAAAGTCATGATATCTAACTAAATAATGACCTGTCGTCCCCATAGCGTTCAGACCCATAAAATATTTTATCTAATCTATCGTAATGTAATTTAAATTAAGTCGTGAAACTGAAGTAAAAAGAAGGCATTACTCGCTGAAACAAAAAGAAAAATACAATAGCTTCAATATAATGACGCAATACTACCTTCTAATCTACTTCCAAGTTTGTAACATTTTAACTGTTGCGGAACCACCATTGTAATGGGAGAAAGTAAATTACCATCCTTTCCTTTTTTTGTGGGAAGGAACATCTCTTCAGAAAATATTCCCCTACTTTGTGATTTTAAATATTAAACTGATTTCTAGTATATCGCTATTTTATCAGTTTATTTTAAGATTTAACGCACATGTTGGGAGAATTAAACGGCATAGTGTAGCACAATTTTATCAGTTTTTAATTAAGACTTAATTTACATGTTGAAAGAATTAGTTGGTATACCTAACTAGTTCACGTTTCTGCTGTTTATTCCTCTATTGACTTATGCTGTTATATTGATAATTTACTATTATTCTTTCGTAAAAGTGTATATTTTTGTAATCACATTGCTAACGTTAGCATGGGGAAGCATATTACATATTTTGCAAAATTTGACGAAGTGAGTTGGTAGGAAATTATCATTAGAATAGAAGTTTAGGTAATAGTCAAATTAATGCCCGAGCTGTCAACTTCGTTTAGATAGGTATTTAAATTGTAAAATATTCCATCTTTATCATTTCGTATCTTAATTAATAATTTATAAGAGTTCAAGAAACAGTAATATTTCAACTTTTCAACCAAAAATTTCAGTTAGTTACGCAAAGATGGATTGTATTTCCACTTTGCAATGATACGAGAACTTGCTATGCAGATATAACTGTTCATTATGGGTTAACTTTCCGCAAATTTGTGGTGTGCAACCGTAAAAGTAATTTTTTCGCCATTATACGAGATTTTCCGAGTCGTTCTTGGGTGAAGCCATCATCCGGCGTGCTAATCAGCTCTTCAAAAAAGTCAGCGAAGAGAAAAAGATTCTTGCGGACTCGTGATTGTCATCTTCATGCATTCCAGTCTATTCGCTCATCTCGGGGTCATCGACGTCGAACGTCGAGTTTTAAAAAGTTCGACTCCACTTCCTGATTACGAGAAATCGGTGGTCTCTAGTGTGTCTACGCGTTTCTTCAATCGTCCCTTCTTGTCTTCATTTTCAAGGCTCTATGGTTTTCTATTATTAGTGTTACTTTTTAATGTATATGTTCAATTTATCTGATAGTTAAGTAAATTGCTTTGTGGTTTTACATTGTAAAACTTTATGTAATGTTACACGCATTCTTTGAATACTTAACGATGAAATACTTCTCTGATAACATCTTTTGTCTGTCTGTCTCGATGGTTTGGATACCCCGTAAGATCAAAACGTCGGAAGGAAAACATTTCATCTATTAACCTCTTTCTTAGAACGGCCAGTTAAAGTTCTTGGTAGATTGATAAATTCCCGCACCTTGCAAGGAAACAAACTCCTTTGGGAAGTTTGGAAAATCGTTAGCGATCAGTTTTTCATGAGAATTTTGTTGCTCACATTTGAACCTATAATGCTAGAAATGTAACTTGAAGATTCTCGCGTGCATGGAATTAATTTTGCGTTTATTATTTTGTTTTAGAAGACGTAGCCGAAATTTGGGCGTTCGAAATTCTCTCTAATCAAGTAAAATGTGAGTGGAAAGTGTTTCAGATTTTTTCGTTCAGACAAGTGCCAGAAGAAAAATTGTAAACCTTTACTTAGCGTCACGAGTTTCGCAATTTTCATCTGGCCTATTTGATTATTTTGACAATACTTTAAGCACGGCTTGATTGCGGAGGAAACCTTTGCGTGCGCAATTGAGGGTGAAGTGTACGGCACGCGAATCAACGTGTTTTTGTTAGACAAGGTTAAATTTCCCGAATATCATTAATCACTGATGTTATTGCTTTCAACTGTCAAAGATCAGTCATCCATCTCTGAAGACTGATTACTACTTTTGCACGATTATTACGAAGCAATTCTTAGTTTTCAAGGGGCTTGTCTTTACGTTTTCCTGTTTTCTTCTTGTATTGCTTCCTCCTTCCTTATCCAGAAAGGATTCCATGGATCCTTTGACTTGAGAAGGATTTCTTGGTACCTTTACGTGTCACAGTTTGAGTTTTCCTTGTTTTATTGCCTTATTCTTCCTGTTTTTGGTTTGAATTGTTCATCATGGAAAGATTCCCGTCGTTTTTCCCCTTTGATTTGTTTTGTTATTCTGTTGTTATTAGTCAAAGCAAAGCCGGTACTAAGTGGGCGATTTGGGCGGCCGCCCGGGGCGCCGAGGTTTAGGGGGGCGCACGGCGGACATGGGCGTCAGTTCAGTTCAGTTTGATGAGAAGCGGACACCTCCGTGGATAATCTAGCCATGCAAAATCCAGTTGTAACGCACAACTGACAATTAGGGTTATTCTCGGCACAGATGAATTTTTGGTATATTTTTCTTAAGACCCGAAAGTTGATTGTTAACTGAAGAATTCAAGCAATCATAAAAACGGTGTGTTTTAGGGAGTGTCCTGGTAAAGTATTCGAGTAAAATTGTCGGATTAGTTCTTCGTAGAATCTGTAATAAATTAATCGATCGCTACAGACAATAGCCGATGGTTGCGGTGCATTTGATTTCCAGGAAACCATCCACTTTCTTTAATTTAATTTAACTATTATATTGATAATAATCTGATCAATAACAGTGGTTTCAACTTATAAAACATTAATTTAAATGAACGAAGTATATTCAAGTAAGCGGCCCCAGCATGATTCCCTTCTTTGGGCGCCGATGCTTCTAGGAACGATCCTCAGACAAAGCATAGATCTATTTTATGAATTATATAGCATCAACGCGTTTTTAAGAGGTGAAATTTATCTTAGTCGTTATCCATGCTGGTGTTTTTTTGTGGACGATAAAATGTGTATGCAGAACATTATTTGAGAAAGGCATTTAAACATCTCGTTTCCCATGTTGCTGGTATTCGGTTAACTATAGCACAACAAACATTTTCTTGCAGCTAGTGGGCTAGATATTTGCGCATAAATTTACGATTCATTGTAAAAAATTTTATTTATTGGTTGGGCTAACTTTGCATGGTAGTCTGTTGAAGGCAGTATTGGGAGGGATAGTGGAAAGGAGGAATTGTAGAGGAAAGCATAAGTTAAATTAAGAGAGGCAGCAGAATGAACTGTTTTGGCCGTGACTTCGTGGTAAGTCTTCATCAGGAACAAGGAAAATTCAAAGTTTTACAAACCACAGGATTTATTAATAATCGACCAATGGAGTCATTTTCAGGTACCTGGTGCTCCAGGTACTTCAGGTACCATTTTGGCAGTACCTGAAGATGATTCCATGAGTCGAAACCTTGCTCGATTATTAACAAATCCTGTGGTTTGTAAAATTTTGAATTTTCTTTGTTCCTAAGAGAGGCAGATTATGATTTAGGAGTGAAGATGGAATAAAGCGATTGGCTTAAGAGAGGATCGCCTGCAGAGCTGCAACAAACCAATCCTCGGATTACTAACCTCATGATAATCTCAAAATTATAAATATAGGTATGACTAAACGATTCAGGTATATAAAGACTTATAACTTAACATGGAGTACCCACATTCGTAATATATGTGGACGAGCTCTTAAGAAACTCGGATTCGCGAAGAGAATTGTCGGTAGGAGCGAAGAAAATGTCCGTGAGCGATGTTACGTTGCGTTGGTAAGGCCTCACCTGGGATATGCGTGTAGTGTATGGGATGCTGCAGAAAAGTGTTGCATTCGAGAATTAGAGAAAGTACAGCGAAATGCGATGCGTTTCGTAAAAGATTGTTACGACAAATCAGTGAGCGTTACTGAAATGCTTCAGGACGCACGATGGAAATTTCTAAAAGATAGAAGATTTAAACATAGGATAAATTTACTAATGAAGTTAAAAGAAGGTACTTCCGTAGAAGATTTAGCCGATATTATGTATCCTCATTGTTACATAGGTCGTTCTGATTATGAGAAGAAAATCAGAGAGATAGATGCTAGAACGAATCGATTCAAAAATTCATTTTTTTCTACGAGCAATACGCGAAAGTAATCGATTAAGGAAGTAGCCATGGTGCATGCAACGTACAATGAAATATTCCAAAATTTATCACAATGTTTGATAAATTTATTGAAATCAATAAATAATTGTGGTGTGTGAATGAGGGAAAGGCTTTTACAATAGTAATTTTCGGTAGTAAGCCAAAGATAGAGGAAATATTAGTAAACACCAACCGTTAGGATGAGTGAAGAAAGATTTAGTGCTTTCCCGGTGGACTATGTGACGAAAATTTTCTAGGGTTATCATCCAAGCTAATGTTTCGGTAAACACCGACGTTTCAGGCGCTGTATCTGCAGCCATCATCAGGGTATGAACCAACCTGATATACCCTATTTGCGTTAGGAAGGCACTCGGCGTCCCGAGAGAGGGAAAAAAAGTAGAGGAGATGGGGGCCTTTTGAGGGGTAATTCCCGCTATCCGTAATGCTTTTTCCTGCTCAGGAAGCGTTGCCTCACCTATTTTCTGACTTGGACTAGGCCCAGCTGCGCAGTAGGCTACTGAGTGAGCGCCTTCCTAACGCGAATGAGCTGTACCTTGATGATGGGTGCAGGGGCAGAAGCCGAAACGTCGGTTTTCACCAAAACATTAACCCAGTTAATAACCCGAGAAAATTTTCGTCAACCGATAGGATGTTTATTCTTCATTCCAAGAGGATTATGTTCGTGATCCATCAATATATTTTGGTAAATTAATGGATTTACTCGTAGTCTCGTGTAATCATGCGGATTTTACTCAATCCTCTTTGATATTTTTTCTCGAGAAGATTAATTAATGTAATTTTCATTTTTTCCTTGCTGAGTTTTTATTTATTCTTCATCTCAAACAGAAATTAGTTTTCTTCGTGTTTGAATTTTTCCCTTTCTTCTTAACTCCCCCAAAACATTTATTCCGATATCTGGAAAAATACTAATCTAGAAACAACTTTGAATCCATGCACTTTGGAGTACTCAACCTTAATTACAAATGAAATTAGCGCTATTTCGTTTTTGTAGTTTTATGTTCGTATGTTTTTATTATTTTGAGAAAGAATAGTAGTTTCGAATGCTGCATAAAACGAAATTAATTTTCGTTTGGAAAACTCATTCGATTCTAGTCTCAAATCACATCAAACGAATCAAGATAATCAGAAGCTTGTGAATTAGTGTATCACGCCACTTTGACCAATTTTATTTTCCACGAGAAGGCAAATCAAACGGTTTTCGTCGCACCAAGTGGTACGATTTGTTGAAGAACGCATGAAAGCTTTTCGAAGAATTTGCTGGCATTTGGATCTCTCGTTATGGTGAGCAAACTGAGAGACGGCGTCTAAAGCCAACAACTTGACGAAATCAGACTTTCTTAACTCAAGGACACCGCTGACTTACTCTTCTTCTGTAGGGCTTTTTTTGCGGTATGCACTTTCTCTGCCGAGAGGAAGTGAAACGATAAGAGAACAACCCTCTGGATGGCACTTCTTAATGGTATGCACAGGAATGGGTTATTCGGAAGCCTTTGTAAGGCTCTTTTCACTGGCCCAATTCGCGCCCCTTCTTTTGATGTGTAGATGTAGAACGATATCCTCAAGGGAATGACATGTGCCTTTGAATATCAGGGACCACCATCCACGTTAGCGATGGTGCTTAAAATACTTTATAATGAAGATGGTGAAAATTTGAATTACTTCTGCTTTTTACTCGTCAACCGAGAGAGATTTATAGGAGTTTTGAAAATCGAATGATTCATAGCAAGAATACCGGAACTGCTCGTTGATTCTTAAATGTGTCTTTGTAAATCAGTAAATGATGAAGAAGAGCATTTTATAAAGAAGAGAATGTAGTATTTCACTTGTTAATATATTTTTTGTATCTTCTACAGTATTCTTGTAGCTTTTATTTATTTCCTATGGCCCATAATCTTCTCTCACTTTTATATCCTATAATTATTTTATCCTGCGCCGAAATAGTTAATATCCGTACATGGTAGCTCAATTGATGTAATTTAAATCCTGAAAATGAAAATGTAGTATCTATTGAAAATTGACATTTAAGTGTCTTCTTGCGAAGAATTATTAAATTTTCTTACGTATAAAGTTTTTCCCTAAATATTCCATTAAATATATTCTTTTATAATTTTTTAAATTCATTCTTTCATTTCTTAGTGATGGAAGTTAGCTTTGCCAAGCTTTCACATGAAAGCCGACTTCAAAAATGCTTGTGGCCATCATGGTGATATTTTGAAAGCCAAAATATGGTATATTAATTTGTTAATTTAATAAATTCGTGATTTTGTGCCGAAAACTACAAATAATTATTAGAATAAAAGACTTTCTTATGGTTAAAAATAAAAATGTAGGCTATCTAATAAGAAATGTATTTTTTTATAATTAACGCAGTTTTAAGGTTTTTAAATATCTGGTTTTCGAGTTTTGGGAAAACTTACCCACTAAATTATAAATGTAAGTAGAAAGGACTGAAAATGTCAAAAACATAATTTTCGGGATTTCATCGATTTGTACCCCTTAAAAATAGTCCTACTTATTTGGGTTGTGGAGATAAGTCAGTTTTTTTATTTATATAAGGTCTATTCTTTAATAGAATTGCTGTTCATAATATTAGTTTCAAGCTTGGAAAAACCTTAGGTAGTGTTGACACTACTATTCTATTATCGTAATCACTTTTTAGATAGCAGGGAAAGTAAATTATAGGTAATTTATTGAACTATGAAAATTGGCCAAAAATTATCTTTTGATAGTTGTATATTAACTTAGATTTTGAAATAGCGTGGATTGGAAAAGGAGCCAGCAGATTTCACAGTCGATTTTGCAGCTTTTTTATTGATCGTAGAAATGGTATAACTTTTCTGCTTGGTCACTTCGAATCCAGGTTTTAATTACTCCAAACTGTGACCATATAAAGCCTATCCTTTCCCAAATTTTCCCTCTGATGACGGGCGAAAAAAAGTGTTAACTGTGTGTTATTGAGTAAGAGTAATTAGAGCTGCCTATATTAACATCGATGCCAGCGGGAAACCGTTCAAGTCCTGTTAAATTTTAAAAAGTCCTCTAAAATTGGAAGGTATGCGTGGCTTTTATCATAACAATTCTTAATATCCACTATCAAAATTCGTTACCCGAGATGACGAGAGTAAAGATTATACAGTCTGCCGAAACAAAAAATATGCTCTATAAAAACTAAACCATTTTCCCCTTCTTAACACGCCGCGTAAACTTTCGTGGGCCGCAGTTAGAAAAAAATGCCCTTAGGAACCATATCATTTTAACCAGTGGCATAACTCTTCGGGAACTTTCTCCTCCACCTCTGCGGTAGGCTATGGTTGGATCGCGCCATACCGCAACACAGATGCTGAACTAGGTGAGGTTTTTTGCCGGTCATCGGATCGGGAGAGAGAGAAGGGCGATTACAAGAAACAAAGGCGTTGCCAGTGGCGAAGGAGGGCGTCGCGGAGAAATGCTAGGGGAAGAATATTACGTGGGAATAGAAATAGCTCTCTCGGTGCAATGGCATCGGGAGTTAGAAATCGTTTCGGTGACTTTCACTTTCTATCCGTCGGCGCGCATCATCCTCGCTAGTGATTTACGTGAGTGGCATTTCTCGTTGGCCTTCCATGTCGAGCCGAGCTTTCCCGGACTCCTTCCGCATTGCGCTCTGCCTTGGCAGGACCGACTTAGTGTCAAAATTCAGTTTCTCTACGGATGCTAATTGCCGTTTTCGAGTCTCGCGACGTGAATGCCTGGAAAAATGCCCACCGCAGGAACTTGAGGTACTCCCGATGATCGTGGGTTAAATATAGGTGTTTGATCACGTAAGATAAATTGCCAAATTCTTTATCGGGAGCAGCCGAGGTATTTTGGTACCTTAAGAGCGTTGACGGATGGGGAGTGGGGAAGATTGGGGTTATTGTGCCCCCTAAAACTTATTTAAAAAATATATGGATAATGTTTGATTTACAATAAATTATTATTTTGGAAAATACATTGAAGATACTAGGAACTTCCTTAGTAAATTTTTCTGAGGCTTGTAACTTGGAAACTTTTCTTGATATACTTACGGAATGAAAACTTGCGGTGTAGCTCAGGGTTTTCCAACCTTTTCGGCTGGACGGATGGACGGTCTTCACACCCCTTTGGGTGACTAACTCGTGGCTCCCGCCCGATTATCGGCTTTATCCACTTATTATCGCATTTCAAGCCTCTTCGGCTGGATGGCCACATAAGAAATATCATCAAACACGTGGACCGAAGAGGAATCTTAAATTAGACTAACATTCTGTCTTATATTTGTTTAGAATTTTTGCGGAACTATTTTTGTACAGCGTTAGAGAGTTCGCAAACATAAGCATATACTGATAATTCTATCATTAACACTATGTTCACCAACAGATTAACAAGCTTTTCAGTACACCCGAACAAATTAAGCTATATTCAAATCAAGAATAATTTTTAACGAATTAAGGTGTCAGGTGCTATATAGTTTACGCCTCTTTCATCTATGGGGAAAAATACTGAAATCGGAATTCGTTTAGAAAATTGGTAAGATTGGCGGGTTCTATGCGTGACGGTAATCACCCCCGCACACTTAAGGTCCATGAATCTGCCCTTGCTTAAGAGCGGGCGGAGTCAAGGGGTATGTACCTTTACCGGTGAAATTCCTTCGCAACCTTCTCTCTTAGAGATTTAATCGTGTTCTCTTTTTTGCTTCTTAAGATATACTCTATACTCACACTTTAAAGCCTACTACATTCTAGGGCCAGCCAACATTTCTCTCGACTTTTACAGTGCATCTGTTATTTTTATTTGTAATCAAATTTATTATAATTTTGACGTTATTCCGACTGAAATTATTTTCAATCATATTTTCATCTTTTTCTTGGTGTGCTTGAAATTGAATTGAATTCATGGAAACGTCCTGTTAATTGCACCACAAAGGTAAACGTTTGAATTAATTTGGTATTTCAGAAGCATTATTCAAGCATGCTTTATTGGTAACAAGTGACGAGCTTCCCTTAATCTATTTACATTACATATTGTTTCAGAAATTGAATCTCTTTAAAGGAATTTGCTTTTCATTGGTTCGTGGGGAATTTTCAAGTTTACATTATTGAAATATCTCAAAATAATTTTGAACTTACCATATTTACTAATGAAAGCTCGAATCTCCTCATACCAAAAGCCAATAAAAACTAGTTTAAGTATTAAAAATAATTTGCTAACAGAAGTTAGAGTTACTTAGTATTAATTAGTTTATACTTCTAACTTTCGGTAGCAAATGCTTGCTTATTCCTCATACAGTCCACCAAAAAAAGCTTCCGAGATCTAATGAGGCAATTTGATGAGGTGTGAGGTAGTTAGCCTTTGCTTTCCTCATTGCGCCAGAATGCTAAAAGAGGCAAAACGTCAACTTAGATGCGAAGCAAAGTTAATTTGAATAACGATTTTCACAGAATAAAAGAATAGTCGAATTACCATCGTTACCATCTATCAGCGTCACACATACCTCAGTAACTGTCATATTATCACATGCATGAACAAGAACGAGGAAAAAGTAAATGGAAAATACAATTTTTTCTACCCTTTACTAATGGGAAAATGAAAAATCATTCACCAAGAAGTGGTAGCAGTAACCCGATATGCAATACAAAAAATACGTCGTTGTAGTTAATTTTGGAAGATAACGATTATCTCGTAGTCAGAAATACCGCACTTCATCGAATTCTGAGATTTTTTATTCCAGGATCATTACAAGTAGTATGAATTTATTTATTTTTAGGTTTGTATGGGAAACGGCGATGAAGATAACCTGAATGGAATTTTCTTTCTACCAATTCCCATGAATTACCTTTATCTGGGAGTATGTCAAAAACGCTGTAAACGAACGTAAATTAGATTATCTTTCGATAAGGTTTACTAGTAAAAATCAGTATCTCGGTGACGTAGATATCATTTTTTTATCTACCTACGCAAGGGAAAATTTTCTCAATGACTTATCTCGTCAGAAACAGCAGAGTTAAAGCAACAGATCGTTCAAAGCTCTTTCTCGCTTCCACGAATCAGATTGGCTATCGTACTCTTTATCTAAGAGGATATGAAAGTAATATTAATACGTGAAAGGTTAGAAATTAAGTAAATTACCTTTCGATAGTATCTAAATCAGCTAGAAAATTTCGTATCTCGTTGACGTACGGATTAGCTCACTCGAATAACGCTTCCATTTGGAAATACCCTCCGTGGTGGACTGAGCTGTAATAATACAAATGTAAGCGATTTCAACATATATCTAAGCGTTCTAAACAAATTCTAAGCGATCTCAACGTGTTGTAAGCGATTTCAACGTATATCTAAGCGTTCTAAACAAATTCTAAGCGTTCTCAACGTATTCTAAGCGATCTCAACGTGTTGTAAGCGATTTCAACGTATATCTGAGCGTTATCAACGTATTTTAAGCGATCTCAACGTATTTTTAGCGAACTCGACGTATTCTAAGCGAACTCAACGTACTCTAAGCGATCTCAACGTATTTCTAAGCGAATTCAACGTATTCTAAGCGATCTCAACGTAATTTTAGCGAACTCAACGTATTGTAAGCAAAGTATCTTGTTCTAAGCTATCTCAACGTATTTCTCTGCGATTTCAACGTATATATAAGCGTTCTCAACGTATTCCAAGGGATCTCAACGTATTCTAAGCAAAGTTAACGCGTCCTAAGCGATTTCAACGTAAAACATGTCAAATCGTTAATTGAAACAGTCTCTCTACGCATTTCTTACGGCAGTTTCGGAAATGTGACAAATTCGTAGGACTGTGTATCGATTACCTATTGTAAACTACTTTCAATAGGTGAATTTATTTCAGGTCAAAGTAAGGATAACTTTATATTAGTAATGGCCAAATATATTTTGGCGCACCCTGCTAAGAGTGGTTGCAATTTCCCCGTCGGTAACTTTTTTTACATGCAACCATACTGTTTGGTAATAGAACAGTATTGTCGTTATTGTGTAACAAATTTGAAATAATGCCAGTTTCTGGATCAAAATATTTTTAGGAGGGTTTACCATCAAATATGTATATAGGAATGAAAAAAGGGAAAACGGTCGTTCTGCTACATCTTACTGAAACAACTGATCGTTATGAAATGTTTGCGAGGATTCCAAGGCGAAAGAAGAATTTTTCTATCCCACTTTTGCCATTTTTAGACCGTTATGTTTAAGACGTATCCTTAAGGCTTTCTTAGATTCCCTTAATTTGACACAATTCCTGAATTTTGTGAAAGTTATGGGGTAAGGATATTGTCTTGCGAATCAAATATTTCGCCCCTAAATTTTTCCCTCCTTCGATTGTATTGTCGGGCCGGCACTGTTTAATGTATTAGGCAATTCTTTAGAGACAGTAGTTAAGAATCGGGTGGCCGATGAGTGACAGCTTCTTTCTTTTATATTTTTTACATTTGTTTTGCTGGATTGAATCGAATAAGAATGCCGAATAAAGTTTAGATAGGAGATCTTTATGAGGGCAAATTAACCATCAAGTGCAAACGAAACTTGCTCAACGCTCAACGGATTTTTTCCGTTCTCCCTGCGAAGGAACCGTGTTACTACAAAGTCTTATTTTTTTATGACAGGTCATGGTTCTTCAGGTTCTGATTTTGGAATCTACCAAAAAAATGAGGGTTAAATACAATCAACCGAATGCCAGAGAAATGATTAATAGCTTTATACTGTTAGATATGAGTGATAAAAAAAATTGGGTTACCTGCTATTTGATAATTTCAGATTTCTCTGTCGGATTAAATGGAGTAATTTTGACGGGCTGAAACCGGTTTCAAATTTTTTGGGGCTTCCGTTTAGCAGTCATTAGCTAAAAATTAGCCAAATTATGCAATAATTCTGTAAGCGTTACATAAGTAATTTTGTGTCGCTAAAAATAATGCTTATATTCAAGTTTCCAACGTTGGTTTATGTTACTCAGCTTTGTAATTAGAGAAACAAGGTCATTGTCAGTAACAAGTCGTTGTTGAAATTTTTTAAACGAGAAATTAATTGTGAATTTCAACAAATGAAACAGTTAGTCAGGACTGGTAATCTTAATCGTAACTAACGAAGTAACTAAATCTGCCTCGAAGTCTAAATTAAGTTCATGCACTAGGATTCAGAAGTTTTTTTTACTCACTAGGATTGAGAAGTGTTTTCACGTGTTCTTTCAAAAAGATTAGGATATTAAGGGGTCCCTACGAATGCGTTACTCGATATAAAATGTTATTGATGATAAGTTGCTTTCCTAACTATCATGAAAAGAAATTGAAAAGGAGAATTGGACCAATAATCATAAAAAATAACCCTCGTTGACAGTTTTTGAAGATATCCTACCTGGTACATACTACCTTATTTCCTCGGAAACAAGACCTAACCCCAAAATAAGCGCTAACATGATTTTTCAGGATGATCTTAATATGAGATCCACCCCAATTATAAGCTCTAGTTGTGATTGTCCTTACGGACGGATTTCGGTCGTCCGTTTAAACAAGTGAAGGACCTATTGAAATATAAAGAAATGAGTGTATAAACAAATAATATTATTCTTATCATTTCTTGAGTAAATGTAGTTTTTCGAATAAATGTATATTTCTGTACTTGAATTCGTGCAGATTTTTGTACATGGAAAAATAAGACCATTTGGAAATAAGCCCTAACGCGTCTTCAAGGGGTAAAAATTAATAAAATACCCGGTCTTACTTTCTGGAAAATACGTTATTCTGAAATAACTACGTATGAAGTTCAACGCCTAATTTTTTGTAAAAAGAATAAAATTTGTTTAGGCTACAAGAACTTACGCACAGGGGAAGTTCAGAGAAAGCATTATTATTTATTACGAAGTATTAAATCAGAAGGAGATTCACTGGAAATCTGGAATAATGTGAATCGGAACGAAACGGAATCAAGAGCAGGAATTTTCTAAAAATAATGACAGAGTAGCGATATAATATTTTTGTAGACTCTTTAAAGATTCTTTGTAGATTAGCGAGGAAATTAGGAATTTGAATTACAGGTGTGGTAGCAGGTAAATTACAGGTGCAGGAATATAATTCTCAACGTCAACTTCAACGAAAGAAATCAACAGCGAATATCGTTGGAAGGTGTGATAATTATTCGAAAATAAGTGGAAATCGCATAAACGCAATCTACATAAATACATATCTCAGGGCGTGCATCTGACGAGACTCGAAGAAAGTGATACTGGAGCAAAGTAAAAAGTTTCCTCGCTTTCTGCGTGAGTGAATGAAACTGTTTTTACATTCGCATGGAAGCATTCTTTTCTTTAGAGATCGAAAAATGATGAATGGAATGCCGCTTTTCAACTCTTCCTGGACTTCCTCACTTCTCTAGACTGACTTCTGAGGGAACTGGACGCCGCTGCTTATTCCTGAACTTTCTCTTTGAGACCAAGGCTCGTTATAGCCGGTCATGGAAAGAAGCCCTTTGGGGTGTGTCTGGTTCTGCCAACACTCTCTCCTATTCCCACACCTTTTGCCGTCCTATGGGAAGTAGCCAATTGGTTTGTTTACCCTTCATAACTATTTGTTTACTTTAAATTTCTTTTTCAAGATCACCATCCGGTTTGCCTATTTAATGACTCCTCATATGCGAAAGAATTGTTTGTGCATCGCAACTCGCACGCGCGTAAGCTAATCTCTAAGGCAAACTTCGAAGGTCTTCAGGCTAATTCATCTGGACCTTCTCCGTGAACACACCCCATTTTTTTAAGTGAAAATGTGACCCCGATTTTTTCATAAATACACACTGTGGGTGACCCTGGCTACAAAAAATATCGATTTCGTCATCCTCCTATCAATCCCTCTTTCTCTTCAGTATTCCGTGACTGGTCTAGGTAGATGAAACAGGTGTTTTCGCTCCAGTGTAAATCAAGGCACATCGTTTTATTTCATTCGAAGCTCACTAAAACTTATGAATCCCCCCCCCCGTCAAGAATGACAGAACTTAATTTAAAGGGATGCATATATCTTTACATAGTGTAGTAAACATAATAAAAGATGTAAGGATTTGACTGAAGCGAAAAACGTACGCAAGGAAAAGAATGTACGTATAAGTATCTTGAATAATTAAGTCAAACTAAGGGACTTACCTTGTAAGAGAGCAGAATGTTGGTACGCATACATATGCATGTAAAATTACTACCTTGCGTGAAACTCTTGCAAATAACTCAATTCTTGGAGATTTTAGAAGCGATCTACGTACCGTGGCTCGTCGATAGGTAAGCCATGCTTTAAAAATTATCTAAGAGGCAAATTGAAATAACATCTAAACCATTAATCAAATACTTTATATCGAAATAGAATAAACTGGTGTGATAGTGGAATAGTTGGAGCGGTCGNATTCTCCGCGTATACTTTAAAATAATATAATGATACAAAGTATCAACATCGCTTTTGGTAGATTTACCTCATCAATCACGATGTAATTTAAATTGGATTGTAATTCTATGGTAATTGAATAAATAAACAATTCATTTTACATTTATATGAAATCAATCATATGAAATTTAAAGCGGGAAATGTAAGCAGCATTAATAAGAATAACCTCGTGAAAAAGTTCAATAGTGGAAATAGATAAGTTTTACTTCTCAGTTGAAAACTATGCAATACCTTTCCTTTATAAGAGTCGTTTCTGCTAGAAAAATCTCCCAGTCTCCCTAAATTTTTTCCTATTCTCCTCTTTAACTGATAAAGTTCTTGATTTAAACAATGCTAATAGCATAACCTATCGTGATCAGTTGGGATTCCAGTTACATTAATACATTCTGACATTATGTGAAGGAAAATTAGATTTAAGGTAAAGGGTAAAAGGAAATTTTGCAGGTAAGGCGTGCACCTAGGAAATTCGTAAAGAAAAACGGACGTGAAAGAAGTTGGATAGGACCGGGATTTAAGCCCGGATTCTCCACTTTCCGGGTGGATGCTTTAGGTTCCCTTGTCCACCAAATCTCTCAAAACGTCTGAATTTTCTGGATAGATAGGCTAATTGCTTAAATCGTCCGGCCAAAAAAAAAAACGGAAGATCCGGATTCATGTCCCGGTCCTCTCAGATATTACTGATCTTTGGTATTCCTCGAGAGCTGGAAAAGTATGGTGAGCGAGAAGCTAAAGGGATACATATATCTTTACATAGTGAAGTAAACATAATAAAAGATGTAAGGATTTGACTGAAGCGAAAAACGTACGCAAGGAAAAGAATGTACGTATAAGTATCTTGAATAATTAAGTCAAACTAAGGGGCTTACCTTGTAAGAGAGCAGAATGTTGGTACGCATACATATGCATGTAAAATTACTACCTTGCGTGAAACTCTTGCAAATAACTCAATTCTTGGAGATTTTAGAAGCCATCTACGTACCGCGGCTCGTCGATAGGTAAGCCATGCTTTAAAAATTATCTAAGAGGCAAATTGAAATAACATCTAAACCATCAATCAAATACTTTATATCGAAATAGAATAAACTGGTGTGATAGTGGAATAGTTGGAGCGGTCGTCCCTCCATCATAGGCTTCAAGGGTTAATTGCGTTTACTATTATTGAGTTTACTTGTTGTTTAGTGGTAAGCGGTATCTCATCCTTTATCGCAATCTAAATGTTATTTAATCGATGTAGGAGACAATACAATTGTGAATCTCCGGTTTTATCGAATAGGATAAAAATTGTTTTGTAAGGGAAGCCTTGGCTAATAAAAATTTCCTATGATATCCAATTCCGATTTGTGGCAATGTTTGTTATCGTTGGGAAATCGTTTCAGATAAATTCTTTCGCCATTTTCTTTGTTAACGTATTAAAATGATATGTTCAATCGCCACTCCGCAGAAAAGGCTTGCGAGTGTCGAGAACTCCCCCAGTGGCGATAACCAACGTGCGTGTAGCACTGTTTACAAAGTTCAACATACAATAGGAAATTCTGCGATCTCATTCCGATACGTCGTTCGATCAAGTGACGGCATGACGCGTTAGAGCGTGGATACAAAAATGGAGTAAATAGCATCTCTCCTCAGAGATTTATCGCTGTTTTATTTGCGTCTTTTGTCGATTTGCGAAAATCTCCTCGATTCTTAGAAACATCACCTGTTGGGTACGTCACACCCTTTGGATTTTATTGACTGAATCTGTTATAGCAGATTTTGTCAAAAATATTATTTTTCATTCCCTTTCCCGAGTATTTCTGGGTGCGCCCACCAAAAGCTAATGTTCATAGGAGTCGGTAAACATTTCTCTCCGCGACATGGAGGTCAGGAGGAGAGTTTTCTCCGAATAGGTGGAGACTTCCGAGTCCGTTCTCGAAGACTTTCTTTCGCAAATGACTTTTAATATTTTAAAAGAAATTTTTGAAGTTTGGAATCTTCATTTGTTCAATTTTTGAATCTTCATTCACAATTCTTCACTACAGTTAGTTTTATTTTATAGAAAATGTTCTTTTAGATTTGATAAATTGTCATGTGATATAGTATGTAATGTAATAAGATATTTTCCCCGTTCAACACTCCGAATTCCATGCATATACTTCTATTTTCTCTAATTACATTACTTATCTGAACATGACTTTTAATTTCTCGTAAAATTATTCTTCTCTAAGTCGAGGATTATGCTGCACGAATTACGTAATTTTCCCTTACCCTAAAGGAGTAGAGCCGTAAGTTAACTTTCGTTCTAATCAAGAACTTGTAATAAATCTATGAAATATTTTTGAGAAATTCTGTTAGCAAAACTAAATTATATTTATTATCAAAAATAAATAATATTTAAAGTCAATGTGGAATTTTATGTTAACGTCGAAAGTTCACGTACCTAATTTTTACTCAGTTGAGCGATTAATTCGTTCAAATGCATTTTATAATGACATCGTTTCTTTCCGGAGATAAGCAAAGTTCCCGGACAAAACTGAGTTTCCGGAGAATCCTTTGCCTAGCGCAGAAAATGCGCCTAATGCGCAGCAGTAGAAGAAACACTGTCAAGGTAAACGCTTCGCGTAATATTTGGTCTTCCTTCGACTCTGTAAGTGGAATATGGCCGTGAACCGCCACAGGAACGTTTCCTTTAGGTCGTCGCTTCCAGTTTTTCCTAAAACGCTGGAATTCTTTTTAGCTAACTAGATTTTGAACTTTTACTAGAGCATTAAATCCGTTTTGCACACTCGGCCAAACTGTATTTTGGTCAAGTTAGCTACAAACTGAAGAGATCACGAAAATCTTCAGAGAGTGTATGATACTTAATCCGCCAATTTTCAAATACCTTTGATATCGAAAATTTGAGAGGTCGTAAATGTAAGTGTATCTAAGGTGAATTGTTTTTAAATATCATGTGCTTTTCCTTTTCTTTCATAGAATATCGAGAATATAGCCAAAAGATATATAAAAACTTACAAAAGTTTTTCCTAACTTGGGGAAGCGATCCTTGGAAAGAGCAAATGATTCTTAAGTATTTTTAAAAATCTCTTCGAAATAGCGATTGGTACAGAATCTCGGAAAATTACTTTCTGGGTTCGAAACTATATTTTTTCCAATACTTTCGAACGAATGCCGTCATTTATTGATGAAGAGCAAGGATTAAACTTGTCCGATTTTGCATATTTTTGCAGTTTTTAAAAACTCGCTGCCTAAGTACGTGACTCATTTTTGTTAAACAATAAATTCTATCCTATCTGGTCGGACCTCCTGTGAAGACATTTTGAAGGAATCCTTCTTTATTAAACAACCTAAAACTTGCTTGTTTTGATGAATTTTCGACAAATTTTCTTTCTGTTAACCTCGGCATCCCAAGGATGAGCAATTAATTTTCAGTTTTTCAGTACAACAACCAAGTGTGATCAGAATGGTTTGAGCTAAGGTGAAAAATCATTTTTTATAACATCAAGAGAGTTTCTAGAATCATTTTGTGGAAAGATGTAAAAAACGACCATTTTTGAAAGTTGAGATTCCTTTTAATTAAAAAAAATTAATTTGCTATGCAAGACCGTAAACGGGAAGTGTGCGAGGATTCTGGAATGGAATCTAGTGTTATATCACATTTCTACCCAACCCGAGTCGTACCAAGTATACGATCTTTCTGGGTCATTAGGTAGAGTGATCTTGTAACCAAAGTCGTTCTTCCTATTACCAATTTCGATATATCTTGTTACCGAATCATGTTACCTAATGATGCTGCTTTTACTGGTCTCTTCCGGAGATTTTGTTTAATTTTCTAATCTCTCACCAGCATTTTCTTGGAACGCAAAATGTTATTTTCTTCCGATGTTGAAGTAGTGAAATTAAAAAAGTCTATGCAATTCAATTATTAAGCGTCAATCATTATTTTTAGGAAGCAGTAACTCGTATCATTGTTAACACTCGATAATTCTGTGTCTTCTGGTAAGTGTAACTTCATTTAGTGAAAATGTTATTTCACTTATCGATTCGAAAATTATGCTTCTGTAATCAGGGTAATGTAACAGTTTTTGCACAGAATTAACTGTAACTCTCTTCTCCAGTGCCCCTCAACCTATTTTCTTTCCTCGGCTCGCTCTCAAACTGTGCTTCATGACATACTTAACAATTTTTTGCTAATTTGTTTGAGATTATGTTTGAAAGGAAGAAACTGTAAAAGTAGATTGTACTTGACACGCTCTTGCTGTGTATTTCCATTTACCAGTACATTATCTCAAAAATGTAAGCGCAAAAGTTAGCAAAAGGAAAGCTCAGGAACAAGAATAGGAAGCACATGAAGAACGTCTTAACGGTCCACTTATGGGTCTAGACTGGCTAACAGCTTGGAAAAGATCTCCGTGTGCCTTGTAGTATTAGTATTGTCAAAAGTGCTTCGACAGCTAAGGTCATTTCGCACCCCACCGGGAATCGAACCCGGGACCGCTTTCGTCGAAGTCAAACACGTTGCCCACTTGGCCATCCGGGAACCCCGTGTGCCTTGTAATTTCCAGCAACTATTAATGTTGGAAATGTCATAGTCCAAATATTCCTTAAGTTTCCTGATGTTACGCGGCACAGTTAAATTCGTAATTATACGTTTTTTCGACATTTCACTTCGTGTTTTATTTACTATGAACGGAATTTCAGCCGAAATAATCTCAAATTTGGCATGGTGTGCCTCTAAGTTAAGATCCTCACGAAGGTCATTTTCTAGATTACGGTTCATTTGTCCTAGAATACGGTGGGGTTCATTTGTCCTAGAATTCCCCTCTTAGCTCCCTCCCCTTCGTTTCTTCATAACTTCTCATTCCATTGATTTCATCCAACATCTTTTACACGGCCTTTGTCTTATCCCTTTCATAATATCCCTTGTGCTGTTCATGTTTGTTCAAACATAGACAAATATGATAAACAAAAAGATAATCATGAACGCTTCACAAGTGGAAGGTTCTTCTTGAGGACTCCATCGCATAGACTGAGCCTAACTGCAAGTAGCTTTGAGATTATTGCTTTGAAAGTGTACAATGCGCTACCTGGTGCTTTGAAGGATGCTAATGATACACTTTTCTCAAAAAACTGAGGAATTTTTTGCTCTGTATAACATATTATAGTGTAGATGAATTTATCGATTAAAAATATTTGTAAATGTATGTCTATTTTTGTAAGTATATGCATTTGTATATTTTCTAAATGTATGTGTAAATATGTTCCTTGTAATGTATATCAAATTTACCTTCATATATATCTTTTATATCCCGCTTGACTTGTCCTATACTTATCTGTGATTTTTATGGACCAATAAAATTATTATTATTATTAAATTATTATGAGCCAGAGCTCGTCTGAGCTCAAGCTGTTTAACATTAACTAACTTCTTTTTATTTCTTCTAGATAAAAATTGTTTCTTATATGTCTCCTGTCGACAGGCAATTTGTCTAACGGAATATTAATATATTAATTGCATAAATAGATAAATAAAAACATATCAATACCTTCAATTACTTTCTTCCTCAATCCCTCTGCTCTCAATACTTGACTCGCCCCTTTCCCCGTCGCTTTTTGCCTCAATTAAAAACCTTCCTCTCTAACACTATCTCCAGCACTTTGCATGAATGTATGAAGTAGACAAGGCGATGAAGCGATATTGTTGAGCCACCCACGAACGGCAGAGAAACTCCGAAAATTAGGGATTCAGATGAACAGCTCTTACCTTCCGGGATATCCCCCCTTCCTCCCAGAACGATTCCCGGTACCTGCTGCATAAAGAGCCGATCGAGGAAAACGAAGATAAGGACGTCGTCGGGAAAAGAGATCAGAAATGCTCATCCCTCCGCTTCTGTGGAAGGGGAGGTGTCGGAGGAGAGAAGCGGGAAAGATGTGTACCTGATGGGGAGAAAGGGTCTATCTGGAAGGGGGAGGGGAGAGAAGGGTGCGGGAGGGGGGCATAGGAAAAGTAGCCATGAAAACTTTCCGAGCGCAGATCGTACGGAGACACCGACCACTCTCCTTTAGAGGAATGTCCTCAGACTTCGCGGCAATTGGACTGCTGTACACCCGTATACTTGTGCTTTAAAGTGCGTGCGTGAGAGACCTATTCTACATCCATTCCCGATGACTCTTGCCTGAACTCCATCGTCGGTGTTATTTCCAGCGAGTGCCGAAACCAAGGAAGGCGCTCGCCCGAGAGGGAAAGTCCTTCTCGAAGATCGATCTTACGTCGACGGTTCCTTCGGTTTGTGCCATGGATTTCAGGACGCCCACGGAAGTGCCAGTCCTCGAGTTCGGATCTCAGAATGGATCGGATTCGGGTCTCGCGGCGGTGGCGAGGCCTTCGGTGGTTGGACTGTCCCGCGCCGTTTGGAAGGCTTCCTCAGCATCCCCCGGTGGTGTCAATTACTCGTCCCCTTCGCCCTCTGAACTTGCGAACGTTACGGCGCTATGTGAAGTGGACGTACTCCCGTCGTTAAACGAATATTTGGCAGGTGAGCGGTGTGTACACTAGTGTGCCGCATCATGCGCTGAAATTATCCAATTGCGTGGGTGCGAGGAAGTGCTAGAAAGTTTGTTCCTCCAGCTTCCCAGTGGCGGTGAAAATATGTCTATCCAGTAGCTATGCGAGAATGTCATCGTTTGCATCCCTATTTCCAGATTATAGAAAAATTGATTTGGAAGGTGTGGTCGTGAGTTTGAGTTACTGATGTGAGAATTTCAATTTTCAAGCAAAACTAATTCTCCGAAATTAAGCCGGATAAATACTCCAATAAATTACCCCGATGAAGTGATTGCACGGTTTTAATTCGATATTTTTTCCTGTCTTTCCAAGAGATAATTAAATTCGAGATTCTTTAATACGTGAGTTTCCCTGAAGGCATATGACTTAGAAGAACAAAAACGTTCAAAGATCTTTTAAATTTCAACCACGTGGGTGTGTTTGGATAGTTATCTATCTACTCGAACCGTCTATAATGATTTGACGGTTTTGTATCACATTCGAAATATTTGAACTTTAAAATTATTTCTCTTCGTGTATTAGTTTCGTAATTAATTATCAGAGCGATCAATTTTATTTTTTTCTTCTTAAAGACAAATTTACTCGCAGGACATTTCCTAATAGCTATTTCTCAGCATTCTTTTCGGTTTTGAAATTCTAACGTACTCCATATGAGAAAGGAATTGCCTTCGAAATGCCTTCGATAATAACTTGTCTTGAAGTTAAGTTCGATGCATTTTATTTAATTGTGGTTTTCCACTAAAGTTTTTCGTCATTATTTAGAGTCTTTTCTGTACTGTTTCAAGAAAAATGTTTTTATCTTTACGAAAAATGTTTTTATCTTTTAATCTATACTTCGTAAATTAAGTCAATTATTAAATTGCTTCCACGGATATTATTCAAAATATCGGGCGTGAAATTTAGTTTATATAATTTCTTATTTTGTTTAATATCTAATTATCAATAATGCGTATATGTTTGGATTTAAATATCGAAAAACTCATATTTTTCTTGCAGGGAAAGGATTTGGATTTTTGGAGAAGTTATTTTTGTTTCATAAAAATTGAAGAAATTCATTTAGTAAATTCTAAAGTTATTTTATGCGAGCCATATTATCTACAGCTTGGTTATATGTGCATTACGCCTTGTTTCTCTGTATTACTTAACGTTAAAAAGTACCTAAAATTTTCGCAAACATTATGTAGGAAGCTCCTATTATTTAGAATTTGTATGATTTGGTCAGTTGAGGAAGTTTTGTGAAAGGAGAAGCTGTCAGTCTTTTATTGGCTCATTAGCAGTAAATCGTGTCTTACTTAAGAAATTATAGTGGTGCCAATGCTTCCAAGTCAGAGAACCAATTTTCCACGAGATTAAATCTGAAAGGAAGAACAATCGATTCTAGGACTCGGTAACGAAGAACTTTCCTCGTCAACATAACAATTCTGTTTACACCAAGCTTTGGAGTGAAAGTAATCTGTTTTGACTAGTCAAATGCCTTACTTTATGTAGTTGATGATTAGAAAAAGTTGATAAAAACAGCAAATTTTTTTCCGATAATTTAGAGAATATAGTAATGCCTTCGGAACTTTGAAAGTTTCCTCAGTTTTTCGATTGATTTAATTACGCACATTAACATTTTATTTCGAGAACAAATTAGTTGAAATTTCTACTTAAAAAATACCATCGTGTAGCCAAAACTCGGCGATTTCTCCTTTGTTGTCTCTTGTAGCTTGGAAATCATTACCAGATAAGTAGCATTAAGGTTATTGTAACCTTCTTTACAATATTGGCCCATATATATTGAAGTGGCATATAATAAGATTATTTCTGGCGGTAGATTAAGCCTAGTAAACAAGGTAGGAATGTATTTTGGTTGCAATACTATAATTAATAAGTATGTATAATAAGTAGTGTTAATAAGTAAGTAAGTATATTAAGTATGTTAATAAGCAGTGAAAAATACATAAGGTTCTTTTCCGACTTAAACATAGCTGAAAGGTCCTGTTATTAACCTATTTTTTAACGACGTTGCTTACTCCAAAGTATTCGTCATAGTTGATCTATAATAGCTAATCCTATCAATGAGTTCGTATACGGAATATTTCTACAGGTTTGCTGATCTGTAATGAATCTTACTTGCTCGATCGAAAAGTATCTCATTACTTAACTGTTTTCATCTGAAGAAGATGTATTATTTACCAGGCAATTACTGATGGGAATGAAATTTTTGATGATTCTTGAAACGAAGATACCAAAATTTTAGTTTTCATCTGAAATTGAGCCAAGGTCTGGACCAGATTTTGGTTTTAGAAGAGTGAGTCGTTGCGTAAGTCAGTTATGACGTCTCTGTAGATTCAGATGTAACCAAAACAATCAGCAGACCGCAATCGAACTTCATACAAATTTTTTTTAAAGATATGAATTTTAAATATTTATATTTTCACTGGCATACAATATTACTCTTCCCGTCGTCTCTTAACGTAAATTCTTACGTTAATAGACGGCGTCAGCGTTTGAATTTGTGTCAAATTAAATTTACGTCAGCGGTTGAATTTGTGGATTTTACTACCTTTGAATTAAATTGAGAATTAATTAATTAATATGTAATTAAGGAAAAAACTATCTACTGAATTGTTATGAGTTCTAAAGGCCTTTTTCGTGATGTTCTTCCTCGCGTTTAATTACTTAGTCTCTGCTGTAATTCCCGAGAAATTCCTTTCCATCGTCATGTTTGATGGGGGCGGGGTCGATAAATTTTCCGCTACTTTTCCTTAATAAAGCGGAAGGATATGATATTCGGATTAAATGCGTCAAGTGAGTGATTTGCTGAAAGAAAGTGGTGAGGATTTGGTTTTGTGATGAAAATACTCGGGCATTCCCACTAATGGGAGGCAGAATCTGAGTCGAGGTCATGCTGAAGAGGCCAGACTGTTCTAAATTACGAACGCTTTATTTGGCGTTTTAAAATATTTATGACATTTATTTCAATGCCTTAGACAGTACTATTTGAATTCTTTATTTTCGTATGAATATTACGTGCGTGTCACGATGGAGTAGCTTTGTTCCAACAAAAGATATAGGAAAACTAAATTTCTGGGCAATTACTCGTTACTGCGTAGAATTTCTCAATTCATGAAACTTAACTATTTTTTCTTTGAGGATACGTGTTTGCGATATTGCAATTTTATACCGTTATAATAGTTCTTTCTCCTGCAGTAAACATTACAGAATAAATATCACAATAAAAAAATTCAACTCTCATTTCTTTGGATTTTTTTGGTGAATGGTGAAAATGTTCGCACATAGGTGCAGAACGGCATCAAGTTTTCTTAAGTTGAAATATTTCTCGCCTTATCTTATGGTGCAACTTAAAGGTGGTTGCCTAAAAAACACACACAGCTATTGTGACTCAGCGAAGCATGCTTAGTTCCAAGTAGATCCAAGGGTTCGAGTCCCAGTCGTGTCGCTATTTTTCACACTTGTTATTCCAAGTAGATTTATTTCTTACTCTCCCGAAGAATTACGGTCCTTTCTAAATTTTAGCATACGGTTCGTAGATTCAGCTTCCGCTAATGTGCTCGTTTAGTGAAAGTCGTACCACTGAATAAATGTGCGAAAACAGAAAGAGAAAGTGAGAAGGCATTGATTTGCTTTGATGATTGCGGAGATTTCTCTGCTTTATTGCCGCTGATTGATTTAATTGTTGTAAATTAGGCATTCTCTCTAATGACAGAAAGCAAAAAAATTCAGTTCGCATGACAATTAGAGTGCTCGGATTCCTTCGAAATATTCGATTGTGTGAAATTCTATAAAAAATCTCGTAATCATTGCTGGGGAAAGTTATGTAATCCAGAACAAAGCTTGCAATATTCTTGTATAGTGGTTATGTACTGTGAATTTCCACCCTTTAGAGCAAAATTTCTCAACCGGTAGGGCTAACGGAACATAGGTACGTCATAAAGAAGCTCTAGGCGTACTGCATCATTTTTGTAACTTCCTGTTATTAGTGTTAAAAGTAAGCTTATTTTTGAGAGTATTTAATTTTCATATATTTGCGATTCATTAAATATTGATGTTAGTTATATCATAAATCTAATCCAGAATGAAACCAAATCTATTTTAATTTGAAATTTTAGTTAATGTGAAAATGTTTTAAAGGTTCTCCTTGTTTTATAAGCAGCGCTTTTTATGGTATACTAGTCCAAAAATTAATGCTACAAAAAATGTCTACAAAGAAAAGATATTTTAATGTAACGATCAAACTAAAGTTAGTTTCGCGGTTTTTACGTAGGTACTTCTTCCTGCTGCAGGCCTGTATTTCTTGTAAAATTTTTTCTCAATTTTATTACCCACTAATTCTTGCCCTTTTTTAAATCATTTATTTTTCTTAACACACTGTAAATGCCTTAAGCTACTGTGTTGAATGGGAGAAAGAATTAAGTAGCCTAAATCTATCCCAATAAAGATTAAATCGTTGTACAATAATCATTGTAGACAATTTACACCGCGTTGGAATTACGATTCTTGCGAGGGATTACAATTAACAAGATGAAATAATGTAGCTTACCATTTACTGCAAAATCGGCTCCTTTTTTAGTGTGCATTCGAGTAAAACTAATTTCAAGAAGTTTTAATGTACATACTTTCCCCCGTCTGAATGAAGGAATTTTCAGATTATTTTTGCTCGGAAGAACCCAGTTTTCTTCATATGGTTCGCGGAAACTCACCAGTTGAACTTTCTTATTTTGAATCATACATCTCATGAAACTTTTTCCGATTTCCATGGCGAAAAGTCGTAGCCTCTACAGTTAAGAAACTCCTTACTGTTCCAGAAAGGGAAACTGTTTTGAAACGATTAAATAACCCCTTCGTAACATTTTCTCTATCTCCAATCCCCGTCGGAGTTTGGATAGCGAGCCTGTTTCCGTCTTCTCCGTTGCGTCATGTTTAACGCCAACTCCTGAAACTTTCTCCTTACTTTCTTCTTATCGCAACATCTTGCCTTCGCATTAATAGAAAGTGATCTTACGGCGGAAGCATCCACAAACATCAGAACAACAAAAGTAGATCCTTGATGCATCTAATAGTATTAATTTCGCAAAAGTTAGTTTGTTTCTAATGACATTGATTGACAGCGTACCAGTGTACCAGGCTGTGGGTACATAAAAAATCATTCATCACCTCATGTGTTACGTAATCTTCGAAGTTAACGTAATACCTTCAGTGTTGTCGTTAAATAAAAATGTACAGTTTCTGATAGAGGTTTAGGTTAGATTTATATCTCCGAGAAATGTTCCCATCATCGTAAAACAATGTTTGCCAATACGTAAATTGTATTGCCTTAAAGAATGACTTTTCTTTTGGATGATTTCGATGAAATATTCAGTACCCCGACCGCAGGTTTAAGAGGCATGGCGCGAGCCGGAGTAGCGTACCTGTTGATTTGGGTTTGCACAATCCTGATTCTTTTTATGCTAACGTAGGTCTAAGGAAAATAACTGGAGCGGATTTCTTAACATAACTCCTATGAAATTTTACATCAGGCGGATATCTGTATGCCAATAGCCTCAACATAATCTTGGCACCAAATATTGCGGCCCCTTCAATATCAAACTGAAATTCGATTTCCCGTGGTTTGCGTTACTTTCTAAGTAAATATTGCCTAAAGGAGAAAGTAAATATTCGGAACGGAATGAGACCAACTTTTATTTCAGAAAATAACAAAAAATATGGAAGGAGCTAATTCAACAAAGTTATATTGAGTATTTACTCGCAATGAAAACCATGATGATTGTTATTACCGCATTTAATTTATGTTATGGAATGCCGATATTCTCACTCTAAAATATAAATTTATAGTTAGAAATTATCTAACCCCTTTATCTTCTCGGAACCTTGCTTGAGTAATTCATATTTAATATCTTTACATGGAGGAAATGGAATGCAATGGGTGGAGCTAATAATATAGACAAGATTTTCACTATCACCGTAACAGTTAAATTTATTCCCATTTATTCTCATCTAAAACCCTCTAAAAATTTCCGCCATAGCATCCAAGTCCCATGGATTTTTAACCCTTAATGTAGAGAGTATCCATTACCATGTCTGCTAGTACTCTCTCATTAAATATTGAGTAGGTTCTCTGGGATTTACTTTCAGTCTCAGGATAGCATTTTGTAAAATATATTCTTGAAAGAAAGATATAAAATATATTTAACTTTCTACAACTTTGCCATGTATGAATAAGAATTTGTTGGGAAAAAAGAAATAAATAAATATCCCCTTTCTTTTGCACTGGAAAATATTAAGAAATACAAAAAATATATTTTACAACATTGATATCAGTTTTACAAAATACACACACTGTACAATTCAAAAGTGATATACACTAAAATTTGTAAGTATTAATCAAATGCACAAACTGAATAATTATATATTGCAGCAAGGCATAAGTAAATGGATCAACTCAGTAATAGATGTATGTTATTGTAAAATAGCGGAACATTACCAAGTATAGAGATTTACAAAATATCTATACAGCATAAACTGTTTTAATGAGCTATTTAACTCGAAAACGAACTTTAAAATTACTGCAGAATGTTACAGACTATTATGTTGCTGGATCATTTGAATAATTGCCTATCAAAATGTAATATTTTAGAACAATTGGTTTGATTTTAAAATTGCTGTTGTAAAAATTGATATTAATATAACATTTTCTTTAATTTCAGCAATCAGCGTTGCTGGTGTAACTCTATTCACTGTCAGTGGAATCGCTGTTTTAAGCGTAATATTAATATATATTGATACGTTGAAGCACATAATGAGGAAAGCATCATCACCTGTCAAAACTAATTCAGCATTTGTACTCAGTGTATACCCTGTAAGTATTCCGCTATAATATTAAAATCCATTTGATGAAGGGCATGTATTATTATGCTATGAATGGCCTTCAAATAGCTGAGTGAGAAGGGCATTGTGTAAAATTGGGGGAATACCTGAATGAATAGCTAATGGTATGGGAGTCAATTTACTAATAATGTCTTCAACGGCAAATCTCCCTTGGCCAGGTTTTATGAGTGCCCATATTGTTTTCCAATTGCTATGTATAAAAGCATAGAGTGCAATTACTTTGTCTTCTGCAGAACTTTTTATTGTCAATTCAAGTTCTTTTATCAACATTAAAGACTACAATGAACAGCTACAATGAACTATAATATGACCCCTTTCTACAATGAACTATAATATGACCCCTCTTTAAAACAAACTTTTTTGTTTTAAAAATTGCTAGTTTTGAAAATTTTAGGAGTTAAATTTAGGTGAATACTTCTGATAAAACTGCCTTGTTTTGGAGATAATTATATAAATTAATGACAGAAATCTATGTAAGTATTTTTGTTAAGAGATTTAATAGCTTTAGTTTTTGATGCAATCATCTATAATGAAGAAAATTGCTGGTATAAGTAATTCTTTATGTGTTAGTGATACATTTCCTCCCTTATTGATTTTATATAGATCAACTGAAATAAATAAAAGACGTGCTAGAACATTTATTGTGAAAAGCATTGACTAACAAGGAATGAACATGCTCATTCCTTGGGTTCTATTGTGATCACAAAATAATTTTCCACGTATGACTTTAATAACTGAAAGGATTAAGCAGAAATTTCTGATGATATTGTTGGGAAATGTGCTTTTTGATGTTGCTTGTTTTTTCCATCATCAAATTTTACTTGATACATTTATTTTATACCTGCATTAGTACACTATTAATTACACTGGAAGTAGATTTTGATTTAATTTTTATGAACTGTAGATATTAAGATCCCTTGAGGGCTTAAGAAATTAGCAAAAATCTTTTGGACATCTATTGGCTTTATTTTGACCAAAACTTCCAAGATTTAGAGTTGATGTTTGCAATCTTTTTATATTCTAGGTAGTGTGTCTGGCAACTTATTGTGCCATGGTGGTTCCAAGAGCTCAGCTCTTAGCAGAAGCTGTTACCCAAGGAATATTTACAGCAGCTATTTATCAGCTTTTCTGCCTCTGTATGTCATATTGCGGTGGAGAGGCAGAGCTCATTAGAACTGTTGCCCCTGACTCCCTTACACCCAAAGTAGGACCCTGTTGCTGTTGGCCTTGCTGTTGTCTACCAAACCTGAAAATTGATAAGTAAGAATAATTTCCTTTTTTATTTCAATTTGGATATTGAAGTAATGATTATCTTAAAATTTATTTTATAGGTTTTTGCCTAGCTTTGAATTATAGCTTAAATGTGGATAGTTGATTTTTCTTTTTGTAAGATGAGGTTCCTTCATCATAATTTTCTGATAATGGATATTTATGGGGAATAAATACCGTATTTTCTGGTAAATAACCTGCGTGTTATCTATACAAAAAATATAGAAAAATGATAAAAATAATAGTGTGTGATATACAACGGAAAATCTTGTTTCATTGAATATCTTGAATATTGAACTCGGAAATAAATGGCTAAACAACACATTCATATATTGCAGATGTCATGGAGTATATACGTACTAGGGCAATTTTATTTCAACCAACATATTGTAAATGTTGACGTAATCAAATAATTCCATTCAAAATACAAGAGTATTTATCATAAATATTACAGTAGTGAAAAAACATTCTCATCAACATAATAACAATTTTGAAATGTGCGTTATCAATGCATTTATCACAGAAGAAATTTTTGAAATGCGTGTTATCTATACATTATCATAGTGAAGAGACTTAAAAAATGCGTGTTATCTAGTAGGTGTGTGTTATTTACCAGAAAATACGGTATATAAAATTAAAGAGATGCATAATTACCTTTGATGTTATGTTTCCTGATTGCCTATAACTGAAAGTGGACATGGACCATGTTCATAGAATTCTAAGAAAATCTATGCTACAGACAGAATTTAATTTGATAACATAATAATGGTACCTTCACTTTATGAGACCTTTCTAAGCAATTTGCTAAATTTAATTTCAAAGAGAGTCATCGTTTCAGAAGATTTTTATTTAATGACATCTAGCTCACATGAAACAACATGTTCCTTACATGGAAACTGTTATACTATCAGAAAGTTATTATGGTGAATAAAAATTTAAATTATTACTCTATCACTTTATTGGCTTAGGAAAATAGTGATAAATACAAGCTCATTATCAAGTTATTTAAATTAAAAGTATGTTTTTCTACAAACAGGAGGCACATACGAATGCTTAGATTACTGGTACTTCAGCTGCCTGTTGTTCAAGCTTTGGTGCTGATGGTTCTACTTGTTATGTGGGCTGAGGAAGAGGTAATTACATAAATGTACTTATGGACTCAGAGATAATTGTAATTAAAATGTATTTTTATATCAGTTTCTTCTTTTACATCAAGAAGTTGCTTAAATTGACTGCATCTACTGAAACATCTGTCATAACCATGGTGATAGAATGCCTCAAACATTAATTATGACTAGTGCATCATTTAGTGGGATACTTCCATAGAATTTAATTTAAAATAACATTGTTTTACTCATTCACTGTCTCTGCTATATTTCATCCCTCCTTATAAAATATTTTACAGCTATGTTTTGGGTGTCATTCCTAATCATCGAATCATCAACATCTTTGTCAGATTTCAAAATCAAAGATTTAATTTATAAAAATACTTTGATGTAAATAAGTGATATGGACTGGAAAATTTCATCATCAAATTATTTCCGTACAAGTGTATTCCAGTATTTGCTACATGTCAGTGACATTCTGTCAAACATTACCTAAGATTTATGTTCACTAATGAGAAAAGGTGAATTAGATTATCTCATGAAAAAAATTATTTACGCAGGATTTATGGTCACCTTGGTAGGGCTGCTAAGACCTGTCATAATATATTCAAAACATGATAAAAGTAATCAAATCAAATTAAATCTGGTCCAATGATTCATTCATTGCATTTAAGTAAAACATTTAAATTGTATTAAACATTATTTATAAGATTTTAATTTTTATATTTTTGTGAAATATTATAATTAATAAGTATGTATAATAAGTAGTGTTAATAAGTAAGTAAGTATATTAAGTATGTTAATAAGCAGTGAAAAATACATAAGGTTCTTTTCCGACTTAAACATAGCTGAAAGGTCCTGTTATTAACCTATTTTTTAACGACGTTGCTTACTCCAAAGTATTCGTCATAGTTGATCTATAATAGCTAATCCTATCAATGAGTTCGTATACGGAATATTTCTACAGGTTTGCTGATCTGTAATGAATCTTACTTGCTCGATCGAAAAGTATCTCATTACTTAACTGTTTTCATCTGAAGAAGATGTATTATTTACCAGGCAATTACTGATGGGAATGAAATTCTTGATGATTCTTGACACGAAGATGTCAAAATTTTAGTTTTCATCTGAAATTGAGCCAAGGTCTGGACCAGATTTTGGTTTTAGAAGAGTGAGTCGTTGCGTAAGTCAGTTATGACGTCTCTGTAGATTCAGATGTAACCAAAACAATCAGCAGACCGCAATCGAACTNAAGAAACATCTTAATATATTATCCGCTTTAAATGCTTAATGTGTATGAAATATTAAAAGTATGTTTTATTTATTTTCAGAGTTTATACACTGTGAACTACATGTACTTTCAACCCCTCATTGTCATGTCAATTTTATGTGGAATATGGGGAATGAGCATGACCATCAAGATGCTCTCTGTTCACCTGATTACTTACAAGTTGCAATCAAAATTCATGGTTCTACAGATGGTCCTCCTTCTGTCTAAGTTGCAAGGCTTGATTGCCAGAATAGTTCTTTGGTCTGATTTGCTGCCCTGTAAGCCACCAATCAGTCCTGCTGTTTATGGAAATGGTAATACCCTATTATTATCCTAAATTTGAATTGTGATACTTCAGGGACCCATTTATTAATTTGGTATTTAATTTATTAAGGTCTTTATAGATGCTAATACTGTCTTATTTTGACTACATTGCATAATTAAACTTTCTAATTAAAATGTGCATTTTCATAGTAATAGGTTCTTATTCTGATTTATAGACTAATCAATTCAATATTTTCAATCTTTGCAGTGATATACAACACTTTGATGATAGCTGAAATGGCAGCTTTAAGTGTAATTGCCCGTTACATTTATGTAAAGGGTCTTTCAGATTGTGAACCAAAGGGGAAAAAGAATATTACACAAGTTGCAGTTATTGGAGAAAAGTTTTCTCAAATGTTCGAATCAGGTCCACCAAGTACTCCTGGAATGCAGATGATGTATTAATTATGATATTAGGTGTTAAGTAACATTGAAAAGTTGCCAGCTGCACATTTGTGAAACTTGGGGCCAATGAAAGTGTTCTGTCTGAAGCAAATGCATGTGAATAAACTACTCAACAAAAGACTCTCTACTGAGATATTCAGGTTGCAACTCCCTTGATGATTTTTTGTTGTTTCAAGAATGTATATATTTAGTCTAAACAAAATATTTAGGTGATGATTTTAAACAGGATGAAGAGTCACAGTTTATTATCAGGTTTTGCAAATGTTAATTGCTATCTCAAAGTTATGGTTGTGATATTTATTCATCTTGTCTTTTCATCTCACTGTTTAATTGGATTTGTCAGCATGGTAACAGAAGCAGAGGATTGCTGGTTTGTTATCACTCACTGCTATAATATTCCAAAGTTATTTAATCTTTATTCAACGCACAGATTTTCACATCTCCTTAAATGACTGATTTTTCATGATGTATATTTTGCTAAATTCAGTCATCTTTTTTATAAAACAAAAATTAAGGTAAAATTAAAAAAATATTTTATTATACATCATTTTCTGATTATTTTATATATTATGTTCCATATTTACAATAATTTAATCCTGCTTGATTATGTAGGTTTGAGGTTCTGCAATATCCAGTTGAGGGAAAAGACAATACTTTCCTTTTCAATATCTTTGTTAACTTTCATTCTCACTTGATGATATCTTTAGAGCTTCAAAAATATTTATGATACCTAAATTATCAATTTCTTTTAAACCATGACATGAATGATACTTTTTCTTCAACCACTTCTCAATTATTATGTTTACTGAAACATAATTTCACTCGGAAAGTTGAGTCAGTAGAATTAAACCTCAGTACTAAATTTTAATATAATCTGCGGTAGAAAATTGAAGGCTTATTCATTTTAGTGATGGCAACTAAATGCATTGCTCTTGTGTTGTGATATTTACTCATATATTGTAGCAGTTCATTAGTATTGGAAAACAGCAAAAAGATAAATTCATCAAGCAGAACAAAATCTTTAAGCAGATTCGCTATAAAATAAGAGTGTACATTACATTAAACGATTAAATAACCCCTTCGTAACATTTTCTCTATCTCCAATCCCCGTCGGAGTTTGGATAGCGAGCCTGTTTCCGTCTTCTCCGTTGCGTCATGTTTAACGCCAACTCCTGAAACTTTCTCCTTACTTTCTTCTTATCGCAACATCTTGCCTTNAGCGATTTTCTGAATAGATTATGCTATAAGCCAAGATTTTGAATCCACATATGACTTTCAGTTGTTACATAGAATAAAGTTAAATTCTAGATATGTTTCATTTTCTGATTGAGAATGAAAATAACTGACTGTGTATTGATTTAAGCATTTCATATCCTATCTCTAAGTATACTTTGTGTAAAAGTTAAGGCAAGTTAAAAAATTTGAACATCACATTTGGCAATAATTAAATTCAATGATAATGTTGTATTTTTCAAAATTTGATTGAAGATTAACAATCATAAGGCTCAATAATGGCCCTGGTGCTCATATAATAATGCTCATAATTGACCCACACATTGGTTTATGTCCTCCCTAGATGAATATGGCAATATAGAGGAACAACTGATGAATGTTAATCAAAGTTGCTGAAATTTACAGCAGAATTTAGCATCTTGAAATTTTAATCTCCCTCCAGCTTCTGGAATCCAGTAAAGGAAAACAGGTATGTTGAAAAGTAAATGAGATTTTAATAATATTTATTTTACTTATAATGAAAAGTTGTCTAAGCTGTTGTTGATGTAGCATTTAATCTTTAGGACTTTGGTAAAGAATCTTTGTATTTAATCTTTAGGACTTTGATAAAGAATCTTTGTATTTGTTAGATAGTTTCATACTAAACTGATATGTTACTTGAGCTTTTTCTCTTGGATCCTTAAAATACAAAATAATTTATTCAAACTTCATTACATGTTATACTTCATGAGTTGACATAATTGTTTAAAGACTTACAAGGATTTAATTTTAGTAAAATTTTAATTTAATTCTTAATTCAAATTTTTTCACATCCATTTGTTATCTTTTCACTTTCTAACTGGATGACTGCTTTCATGCTGAAATTCAGTTCAACATTAGGATTAAGCAATAGAACAAACATCACTATTATTGAGGAATTCTTCATGGGTTTCCAGCCGGGTGAAGACGCTTGGTAGGTCCAACGTTTCGGCCGCGGTCACTGCTGCCATTTTCAAGGATGTCGAGGATCGTCCACGTCCGGTATATATCGGGAGGATCCACCCACTCCTCCTCCTCGTCTGTGATTGGTTGCCAGGTCCGCTGATCTAGTTGATGTTCTCCGTTGTCTTATACAACGTATATTATCGGGGGGATCCACCCGCTCCTCCTCCTCGTTTGTGATTGGTCGCCGGGTCCACCGATCTAGTTGATGGTCTCCGTTGTCTTATACGTCGTAGTGTCCCATTCCAATTTTTACTAAGGAAAATGCCCTCGTCTCTGTTTATGTTGTTCTTGTTGAGACGAATTTCAATCGCCTCTTTGTATAAGCGATCCCAATACCCCTTGCCTCTGCAGAGGAATTTGGTGTTGCTAAAATCCACTTCATGTCTCTCAGTCAGGGCGTGCTCTGATTCACCGGGAAAGCATTAGATCACTATTATTGATCTTTTTCATCATCTTCATAAACTCATTGAATAATCTGACAACTTGACTTGGCTTTCTCTGCATCCTGTACCTTCTGTCCTTAAGGCAATATTTTTTGGGATAGTATTTTGAGGTAATATTGCAGTAGTTTTATGATTTATTTAATATATACAAAATAATTTATTACTGCATATATATAAATAAGGCAGGAAGAAAGAGTAGCTACTGGCTTGGTTTATTATTTGTGAAGAAACCTTGTATCAATCTGAAAAACAAACCAGATTTAATTTTAAAAAATTTTGCATGGAAAAGCTTTGTCTTTGCTTGGTTTTTCTTTAGAGGCAATAAGAAAACAAACTCAAAGAGAAGCATTTGCAGCTTTACAAATTTTCTATGACAATGACAGTTTGTATAATTCTATTCATTATTATTCATTGATTTCTTTTTGAAATATACTTTTGAGATTTATTGTGAGAACAAAGTTTATCAGAGCAGAAGCTTCTTTTTGGTCATTCCTAGGAAATTCTTTTCAGGTAAAAATGGAAAAAGAAAATGTTTTTATGATAGATTAGGCCCCTAACAAAAATGTAACTAGATGTAAAAATCAAATTAATCATAAGAGTTATTCCTTTGGGATTTTCGTAGGTTTTACAACCTACTAAGTTACCTTCCTTTCCTTTATCCATAAGAGTTATATTTGTTTCGAATATATCATGTATAAGATTGTGATTAATAGATAAACGATGCGGACTATTATAAGGATGCAATTTTTACTGTCTTCCAATTATGCCTCTCTTTAGAAAGAACACATTTTCTAATGATGTTCCCTTTCTCTACTATCTCAGGGATCAGGCAAAGAAATGCTCATTTGGACATGTCAAGTATATTAATGAAGAGTATTGAGGAAAAAGTTCAGGTAGCATTTAGTTGGAGTAAGCCTTAGCCTCTTTTATGCTCAGCCAAAATGTCGGTTGAAATCCTATCTGGTGGTCAAGATAGACAAAGTTTGTTATTGAAAGGTGACTGGTAGATTACAACCTGCTCCTTTCATTAGAACTTGTGTCTTTGGGACAAATTAATGAACTAAGCATCCATCAGGTGACTGTTGCAAAGCCTACTTCTCCTTGATAAATTGCACCAGTGGGGGCTAGCAAAATCATACAGACCTATTGTAATTCTAGTTAATATAAGATCCTTATTTGTAAGTCATTAACTGAATAGTTTGGCCTATTTTTTTTCAGTTACTCCTCAGAATTATACCTATGAATAGATTCATTTAAATTGTACCAGAAGGGAGAAAACAGAGAAAGTTGAGTGATAATCATGTAAGGTGTCCTAACTTGAGATATAATTCTCATCTTTTATACCATAGCTTCAAAGAAGGCTCATCTTTTTGGTCAAGCCATTCAATATTCACACAAATGCCTCCAAGTAAGTTGTTCCAACACATCTCAGCTGAGTGAGATTTATGTTTCATAATCTGTGTTATGTTACATTAATTTTTGCAATAATTTGGTCTAGCAAGGTATTTATACAATAAATTATGTATGGATTTCATAATCTTTGTTCTTGTAAGTTATGCATAGCATACATATACTCATTTATAAGTTGGTTTGCATAAAAGCTTTTTCCTCTGAAATGTAACTTAAAATTCCTGTATGTTCCACATCTAATTTATAAGTAGTCTTTAAGTTTGTGAGTACTTGTTAATCCCTTTTCAGCTTGTAAAAGCTGAAAAATTTTAGAACTCCTGAAAATGCATGTTCTCAAGTAATAAGGGCTGATGAGATGTAATTAATCACTTTTAGATAATTCTTGTATACATAAGTACATACGGCAGTGAAAAACGACAACCACTGGAGACCAAGATATATGAAATGGCCAAGAAGAATACCAAAGGAACAGAGACATACTTATGGGTAACTTTGCAAAATATGCTCAGAATAGAGAGATTTGGAAAATGCTTGGGGAGGCCTAATTTTGGTTGATCAAAGCTAAGGAAGCTATGCTTGCAGATTATGGATCTAGGGACATCAACTTCATCACAACAGAAATATTCTTCAAGAACTTTTATGTATTGCTAGTAAGTAGTATCTCTTTGTAATTAGCCATATTGAGCTTACTATTTTTGATTATATAAAATATAATCTCAAATAGCTTTTAAAATCCTTGTGACATATTAATTCATATTTACTGGAAATTAAAATTCCTTCCTAAAATTCCCTTCTGGAATGATTTACAGACTTTCTCTTAAGATTCAAAAGAACATTCTTAGAAGTTATTTATTGAGTTCTTATAAGTTATACATCAAGGGCTTGATTTTAGCAGAGGCCTGGCCAGAAGGGATGACTTATGACCCACCAATGTGGACAGAAATGCAAGGGTGGTCAACCCTTCAAAATCAGGGCAAAGGTCAGGCCGACCAGGAGAGGTTAAAGGTTTGACCCATCCAGATGGAGCATACATATGCAAGGAAGAACCCCAAGCCACCCCACCACCAAAGTTCCATAGATAAAGTGATGCATTTAGGAGCTCAGTCTCAAGACCCTCCCTAATCCCTTTGGTCTTAAAGGACTGCAGAAGGCCTATTCCTTGGCTGACTTGCCTGGTCCATGCAGACTGTGGAAGACAACTACCTTCTCTGGTCAAGCCAGTGTCATTACCAGAGACCATTGGCACATCTCATTGCTCCATGGACTGATATTCAAAAGTGGAATGCCATCGGCTTATCACCAAACAAGTGGCCATCCCTGCCAACTGTAAGTCAATCTCAGCCTCCTCCTTTCTGTAAATAATCCAGCCAGTACCTGACAGAAGTAATTATTTTTCCCCTATGTCGTTATATCCAATTTCAGACTGAAAATGGCTGACAATGATGCAACATTATATTTAAGCCTCAGATAATAAGTTGTTTCCAGATTCAACTCCTCAATTTATCACAAAGATAATTGGTACAAATCATCTCTATGATCTGCTGGATACTAAAATGCATGTCATGCAGTACAGCTGCTGTAAAAAGGTGATTTATAATTCATCTCTTAAGAATATATGAAAGCTAAATCTTTTTCATTCGATATTTGAAGTCTGACTTATACATAAATATATTTGGTACAGTTTTTGAGGGCCATTGCTTAGAGAAGAATACATACATCATGTCATTGTTATAAAAACAAATATCTACAGAATCAAATTCTTTTCAGATAACTATTCCCTACAAGGCAGCATCTATTTATGAGGCTATAAATAAAGAGTATAATTTGATTTTTGCGCTTTGAGCATTAACTCAGTCATATTGGAAATCTGGGTTGTTTGATTACTTATATTTCCTAAAGAATAGGGTAAAAATTATTAAGTTCATTAGAAATAATTAAACTTTTATTTCAGCAGATGAAATAGGCAGCTATTATTGGCATGTAGCTCAATTAGAATGCTGTAAGTACAACTTTAGGGGGAATATATTAAATAAAATGCACTGCTTTAAACTTGTTTTAATAACACCCAAACCGATGTAAATGGGTGAACATTTTTTAAAAAATCTTAACTTCAAATACAGCAGAAACAATTATAGACGTTGATGATGATACTGTTGTAATAACACTATGAGAACCTATTGGGCAAACACCAAGTAAATTCATCAATAGTAGAGAAACAGTTTCAGATGCTTCACTTAGGTCTTTTTAGAATTTTCATCACATCACATTTCTTCTGTGTCAGAGTCTGAATCATCTTCCATAGCAGCCTTTGCAGATTTCTCTGCCTCTGCAAATACACTATCTGGAACTCTTTGATGAAGTCCATTGGTGACTGCACCCACCCAGCTCAGTTCGAGTTCAAAAGTTTTGTCCTTCAGCTCATCATGCACCAAGTAGATGCTAAACACAGAAGGATAACATAAGATTGATATGGTAGGTATTCAAAATGCCAATATAACGAATGATTAAAGCTCTTACAGCAATTTAAGACAATTCAGAAGGACTTTAAATAGTCATATTTTTCCAAAAGGAAAATGGCATTCTAAATTTATAACCAAAGTCTGAGCAAGCCAAGTTCCAGTATGTTGCATTTTAAGTATTAGTATATGCAAATAACCAATGAATCAATGGTCTTTTTATATATTATAAATTGATTTCAAGTAACAAGTAACAAGAAACTAATTTCTCTTTTCATATTTTTAACATTTACAATGGGATACTGATAATCTAAGAGAATGAAATTAACTTCTGAGGTTGTTTCTGATTTGCAGATGTTTCCTGAATTCTTAATTTGATTTTAATTCAGTATTAATGTTTCAGATGAAGGTATAGAGAAGGTGATAATTTTAACAGTTCTTACACAAGCACATATTTGAGTTAAATTCCAAAATATTATCATAAAATATAGAGCTAAGCGATAAGATTAAAATAGCGAGAGATTATTATCATTGGCAGTCATTTTTTCAAGTTAGTTCCATTGAAATAAATTGGTTTGTTCCTTTACTTCATTGTTAAAGATCAATATTATTCATCATGATATCCATTTATTATATCAACTCAACATAAACTTCTAATTTAACTTACAGAGTGTATGTAAAAATAAATCATTAAAAATAAATTTAGACAAGTAAAATAAGAATTTTATAGAAATTTATCCTGAAGGACATAGAATTATCAATCTAAAGACTTGGAGGCCAAATCTCATTGAATTGAGATGTATAAACCATTAGAATATTTAGCCACAAAAGTTATAACACTAATAGTTTCAAATTTCCAAATCATTTTAGATACATGTGGTAATTAATCTTCTGACTAATTTCAAATCATGAGACTTAATTAATGGGTTTGGTTCAAGCTCCAGTAAGTAAACTAAGAGAGAATTTGAACATTAATAATGATAAATAAAGGTAGAGCTTTGGATAAATTAACATTAGAATATCAAGGATAAAAGTTAAAGTAGCTGTTTAATTAACACAAATTAACAATGTAACTCA
Organism: Ladona fulva; assembly: GCA_000376725.2. Lineage (NCBI taxonomy): Eukaryota > Metazoa > Arthropoda > Insecta > Odonata > Libellulidae > Ladona > Ladona fulva. The sequence continues at coordinate 864,145 of KZ308451.1, forward strand.
CATTCTTGCAGCCTCTTTCACTAATTCCTGGCATGTCATATCTTGAAGTTTGAGTTTTTCTATTTCAGTTTTAGCAGCCTGTTTAGCCTTGCCAACTGCACAGCCTAAATATCCCTGTGGAGAATTAAAAGATTACAGTACGCAGTGGGATTTGCTTTCCTGATCTTCAGAGAAATAAAGAATACTTACGTATGATACTCCTGAAGGATCTATCATGTACATAGATGGCCCATCATCTTCGTATGAACCAAGAATAACACTACAGCCAAAGGGACGGATGGCGCTGTACAAGGTATATGCATGCATGTACATAGATACCCTCTCATTTAAAAACTGAAAATTGGAGGAAAATTTATTTAGAAAAACCAGAAGGCATGACCTTTCATGCATTTAAACTAAAAAAGTAGTTCACCTTAAGTGGAATGTTACTTCCACATTGAGCTCTGTAGTTAGAGGCTTCAATGCGAGCAGTTTCGACGATTTGCTTTGCATCTGCTAAGAGTCCAGAAACAGCCTGCATAAATAAGATTGTTTAAACTTCAGGATTGATAAAAGCATGTTTATTAACATATATACCATATTAGAGTATGATATTACCATTCCAACGTGTTTGTCAATATTGAAAAGTCTCCTATTAGCTCCTGCTTCATATAACTTTGAGGTAACTAATTTTTCTACTGCAAACACCACTCCATCCTTTCCTCTTAAGCCGATCACAGTCCTAAAATTCAAAATAAAACAGTTAATTGCAAGGTAAATATAGGTATACCAGAGCACAAAATTGACAAAGACCTTTGAGGAATAAAACTTGATAGTTAATCCCACAGTGTTGAAATAATTTGCTGATGTTTTTACAAGGTTTAAGGCATTTATATAAATCATAAGGAGGTTATTTCCTTCATAGCTAGATTAACTTCAAGCAATGAAATTGATAAAATAATTCAATATAGTCCACGTAAGAGAGTTAACAGCTCTTAAGTCATAAATCTCAGGAATTCTGTAAGCTAGCAAGAAGAATATACTTTAATTTAATTAATGTCAACATTATTCTTCATTGGTAAAACTGATAGTCTTTAAAGTGAATTCTCTTTCATGGAAGATAAGTTAGTTTAGTTACATGGTTATAGGGCCAAATATTGAAAGTTTGAAAATTAATGTTTCTTTTTTGAGAAAAGTCTATAGAAAAACTACTTTTTAAAATCATTTGAGCTAATAACATGACTTAATAAAAGTAAATTTTACATGACAAACAATAGGTATCTGAGGGCAAAAAACAAGAAATAGGCAAAAATGCATTCACAAAGCCTTAAGATTGAGACCTGAATTTATCCTCTAACGACTATAATACTGATATTACAGAAGAAATACAAAGGCTTAGTCAAAAGATGACTCATGGGAGTAAGTATATTGATTGTATCAATCAATTTATTTTCAACTGTCACTTATTCCAACAATAGGAACTGAAATGAAGCAATAGCTAATATTTAAATTACTGTTAAGTCGCAAGAAATTAACTCGATACATTCAACATCAGTAAGTTGCCTTCATCCGTGTACAGAACTCAATATGTTCAAACTGCTGCACACAAATTAAATAACTAACTTATTTCATTTACGACCAGTTAAAACTCCGGTCTTCCAAAGAACGTCTTGGTGATCGTGAGCCTTTTGAAAGTTGGTAAGAAACAGCTGCGAGAAAAGCAGCCAAATATATGCCATAATATGTGACTACGGACTCAAAATTGCACCCTAGCTTTTAAATATGTTTAAAGAATAAAGCTATCTCAAGACGTAAAGAAAATGTTCAGCAATCACAGGTCATGTCAGCTCCCCTTTAAGCTTTACAAATAAAACAACCTCATGCAATTAATATTCTAAAATACATAAACGACAACATACCCGCTGTTTTCTACTGCCTTCTGTGCATATTCTACCTGAAATACTCTACCATCCGGGGAGAACTGCGAGGCTGACAGGTCATACTGCTCAAAAAAGATGCCATTTATAGCAGGTAAGAAATATTGAATATAAACACTAATAGTTAATCCAGTACCTTAATATTAGTGAAAAACTCATAATTAACGTGTATGCCGCTCTAAGCTAACACCATGATCCAAGATAATCTGATGTAAATCAAGAGGTATATTACTTCCTACCTTGAAAATTGGTTCAATTACTTTTCAAATCAATTAACAGAACTTGCAAACTGATGCTTAGAAAGTGCAAAAATGTTAAAGGAACATATTCTCACAAAATTATCATTTAAAGCGGCACATCAGCATCTCTTTCTTTGAAAATAAAGTATAATAGTGATAGAGTAAATTTGATTCTCTAATTTTAAGAGTGTTATGCCATGGAATAACTTACACCAGTACCAATTGAACTCATCTTTATCCAAACGTCAGTTTTACTTAGTACTTAGAACGAAACACCCTTACGAGGCTTACGAGCGTGAGAAGCCAAAATATGAACCTACGGCTGCAGCTATTCATTTGTTGACTCGACAACAATCGAAATGGAAATCTCTCGTCGTAAAGGTCGATTAGTCGATATGATATCTTCGCACATGGTTTAAAAGAGTCTGAATTAATGTTAATATATTTACCTTGTAGTTTTATTCTTCATTTGTGTCATAACACATTATGTAAAGATATTTTATTTATGTCACTATTTTTCCATATGCATATTATTAAGATTGATAACTGTTACGCAACAGCAATAAAAAAAGAAAACTTAGTAGCCACTAATTATCTCTACTTCATCGTAATCGGGCGACCCTATAGCTCTTCGTCTCAAAATGGAGTCCTATAAAGGCATTAAACTTTGTTTATTAATTTTTTTCAGCAGTTATTGAAATGTGCTGACAAACAGATTTTGTGATTTACAGGAAAGAAACTTTTTACCCCTGGCCCATTAGGCTGTAGCCAGCAAGTTAAGGAAGCTATGCTTAGAGATTATGGATCTAGGGACATCGACTTCATCACGATAGTTAGAAATATTCGTCAAGAACTTTTACGTATTGCTGGTAAGTAGTGTCTCTTTTTAATTAACCATACTGGGTTTATCATTTTTGATTATATAAAATTATAAAATATAACCTCAAAGAGCTTTAAAAATCACAGTAATATATTCACTTAAAGCTTCAGCGAATTCAAACTCTATTCATAAGGGCAGATTTCTTAATAAAATTTTCTCCTGGAGTGAGATATTATTTATAGACTTACTAGTGAAATTCAGAGGAACATTCTTAGAAGTTATTTATTTAGTTCTTATAAGTAATATATCATGGGCTTGATTTTTACATCATGTATAAAGCAGTAGATAATAATTAAAATAAACCGGTTTTTTAGTTCTATTTCCTATGAAATATTACTTTATGTATTCTTATTTTTTTTACAAGTACTCTAATATCTTGGAGAGCAGTCATGTTATTCCCTCTCATTCTGCTGAAATTACCTACTGTTTTCCTAATGCTAAATTATACCTTTGTTATGTAGAAGTCTTGCCAATCATAATAAATAGCTCTTTTATTTTTGAATAACTTTTCACCTTTGATTAGTAATTGCCCTTGCTTCAGGATTGCCATATTCAATTGGAATTTCTTAATATGAATATGCCCAACTTTATTAATTGTGTAGGTTTCAGGCCATGAGATTGCTTTGTGTTTCTCTATATATGTGTTTATCATGGATACATTTTTTTTCTAAATGTTGTTAGGTATATCTGTGCAAGCTTCTGGATAGTCAAGTGAATGTGTTTGCATTTGGTAAAGGCAATGCTTGGTTTCATTTCCAGTAGGGACCATAAGGTTTACTTGGTATTATAGTAAGTACTGGAAAGCCACATGAATTGATACTGAATGGGCAAGTGCAGCATTGAAGAGCCAATTATTAAATAATATAGCCATGTATTAGTCAATTAATTGACTACTGTAAATGCTGCTTACCTTGGCCACAACCCAAATAAGGATATTGCCCTGTGGAATTTTATTTTAATGAGGTATACCTGTGCACTACACCTTTAAAACTGGCATCAATTTGGAAATATGGCGTTTGAGTATCATTCATCTTGTGTTCTCATTACAGAAGTCACATACTATTTTCAACATGAGCAACTTTTTTCATTTAATGTATGCTCATACATCAAAAAAAGTATTAGACGAGTTCAATAACATGATGTCTAGGAAATCCTACAGTGTATTAGATTTAGGAATGATGTTACTTTCTGGAATTGATTCATACAAGCCCACTCCATCATAAGCCTCATAAGATTGATGTTATAAGGTTTTTACTAATAGATGATTTTCATGTTACCCAAATTGGTTTTCTTTTAATTTTGTGAAGTTAATTGTTTTGCTATTCAGATGGCTTATTGCTGGAATTCTTATTTATCAGTTAAAAATTAATTTTGTTGTTTATCCTAACAATTTATGAGTAAGCAATGCAATACTAACTTTTCACCTTCAAATTGAGTAAAATTCAATTTATTTTCTATATAGATGGCAAATGGATTTTTATTTTATTAATAAATTCTCATATAAATATGAGATAATTGGGTTCTTATTTATAAGTGTAATATAAAGCGTTGCTGCCTAGCCAGATGGCCAAATTGCAATGTAATTACAAATAAATAACTAAAGAACCAACTTAGACTTATTGGATTTCTTTGTTGTTGCGTGATATCTATTAAGGTTTTTGTGGAGTGAATTGCTTTGAGTTTTCACAAAATAGATACCCTTGTGTTGTCTAATTATAATATTAACAGCATGGCTCAAACTCCTTTAATGAAAATTATTTTGAATTCTTTGTAATAACAATTTAAAAGGTGCATATTTTAAATTCATCGCTTGTTTCACATTCTCTGTCTCATGGATATTATTAAAATTTTAGGCATTTCATCTGAGCAGTACACAGCTATCTTGCTCCAAGGAAGTGGAACATATGCTGTGGAATCTGTTTTGCAAACATGTTGTTCTTTTAGTGGCACGAAAGTAAGGCATTTTCTCTTAAGTGTTATATTCTGGATGTAGCTTGCTTCAGGTCTTTTTCAAGGGCATTATTTTCAAGCAGAATGATACTTTTGAATGTCATTTTTCAGATATTTTAACATGTGGAATCGTTTGTTAAATTTATAGGATAGCGTGTGTTTGTCATCAGTCTTGCTGTCACACTTCCCATGCCTTAATGTACATGCATGTATGTACATTGTCTTATTTCTGTTGCTGAAGGACAAGAGGCTTATACTGTTGCATGAATATTCTGCTTGTTTATGAAAAATTTAGATATATTTATCTTATTTAGGAAAAATGTATATTTATGAATTTATGTCATTGTCATCGTTGTATACAGTTTCCAGCTATTGACCAGGTTTGCCTATTAATGTTATTATGTGCTATGTTTTTACATTACATTTAGTTATAGTTGCTCCAGAGCTTGTCTAAGTATGTCTGACAACCATAGGAAAAGATAATTCAGAGGCAAAATTATTAGATTCTAAATTTTGCTGTAGTAAAAATGAATTTTCAGGCCCATTCCTGTAGAAAGTTTCAAATTTTTTGAAATTTATGATACCTTTACTATCCCTTGCTGCACAGTATATTGCAGATCAAAAACTGAAATGGATTTTTCAGTATCATGATTACCATACCAAAGTTTGTTTAAATTTTCTTCTAGGTCAAATTGCTGTATTTGGTCAAGAATTTTATATTTTATTATGCATCTTATTCTAAAGTGGAAAATGTCTCAAAAATATTTTTTGACGATATTAAAAACAAGAAATTATTTTTAAAATGTCATCTTTTAATATACCTAATTGCATGTATGTAGAGTGCTGGCCAAAATAATTGCAACACCTCATGATATGCTAGTATGCCTGCTGTACGGACTGAGCTTGACTGGCAATGTTGGACAGAACAGATGATGGGCTGGTGCTGTAAACATTGGCATAATAGCCAATTCAAAGGGAAAAGTGGAGATATAATGTATATTTGCATGTCATTGCATTGGGATTCTTTAGTAAGAGAAATAATTCTTGACATGTACAGCAGAATATTATGTAATATTTTTAAAGAATTCTTGTTATTTCTAGGATATGCTGTGAAATTGTTTCATATTTTTAAGTAAGTACTACTTGATTTGAGGATTCTTTGTGTTTTGATTTGTTTTATACTTTTGTTCTTATTGCTCTTCAGATTTTAAGTGTGTATTATAAAATTTCAAAATTAATTTGAAAGGATGTTGCATGTCAAATTTAGTCTAAAATCTTCTATTAAAATAATATTTTTGAAATTGTATAGGTTTTAAAAGATTTTGTCAAGATGTCTCTTTATTCATGGTGCTGTTCTATAATATCTGAGTAACAAACTGATATTTATACCACTTGTAATGTGCACTCACTACAGATGTGAGGTTTTGAAAAGTAATTGTGCTGGTGACAGATAGCAGATTATTAAATTTATTATCTAATATTTAATTTCAGAAATTAAAATGACATCCCTTCAATTACCAGCTGAAGTTTTTACTTATAGTTTATGCATGTGAAATCATTTTGAGAATATCTCTCTTTTCATAGGTTATATTTGTACCACAATGTCTTTGCTTTTGCATGCTGGCAATATTAGTGCTGATGTGTCCATCTTATAGAAAAGGAATCTTTATTGATTTTCTCATGAAAACTTCAAGTATTATCATTAGCAGAGATGAAGATCTTCTCTTGAGATGGTATTTATAAGGTAAATTTGGGTGATTTTGTTCTTAAAATTAATTTAGTATAAATTCATTTCAATTGAGATGTTGCCACTCATAGTAAAGCCATGCATCAGGATCCAATTCAGCATCAGGATTCAATTATTAAGTAAGAAACTTGAAGACAAGAGTGTAACATTTATCTTAATAGAAAATGATGCCCAAACTTTCTGAAAGAATTGCACTGTTGTGGTTGATTGTCACTAATGTTGCCTGTGGAAAGAGCTGAACCTGAATATCTTTTTGTTCAAAAGTAATTTACAGCATATGTTAAACAGATGAATCAAGGAGTTAAATTTTTTACAAAACAGAAATTGAAGGTATTTCAAATATGCATGCCAATATATAAGCATAATAGTGAAGATATTATCATTTAATTACTTTTGTAATGCATTTACCAGCAACAAAATGGGCCTAATCTATTTCTTTGAGACATCTTTAGGGGATTTTGCCTTGAAGGAAGGAATGCTTGAAGGAATGTATGTTGCTTTTACTTGGATTTTATTTATACTTTGATTCCTTGCTCATAATCAATAGAGAATTTATTGGAGTGGTTTTCTCATTGATTGTCTCTGATGGCAACTTCTTTATTCCATATCTTTAAATTCATGGAGCTTGGAAGAGCACAGAGTAAAAATTGGTTTTGTATCTGTGTCTATTGTCAAAATGTGAAAAGAAAGTCCTTCATTCTTTTCTAAGACATCGAAAGATCAGTTTAATAAGGCTCTGTTCATTGTGTCTCTTGTGATCCATTAACCAATCATATTTTAATGATTTTTTACATTTGCTCTGAATATTTTTGGACTTAACTTATGACATTTTAACTTTGTTGTGACATCTGTATGTTTTGAATAGCTTTATTTAGTAAAGTGGTTGTTTTTTTATTTATTCTAAATGTGAAAATTCTTGTATTTTATCACATTTATTTGTAAAATAGGAACAGAAAGATTAAAAATGATCACTTCATTCATACCAAATATTTTAGCTCAATTTTTTTGTCAATTCCAACTTCATCTTGCATGTTGTATGGTCCAGTTCATAAATTTTGGGCAGTGAAACTTGCAGAAGAATATCTTTGTTTAAATTTAAATTCTTTTGAGACATTCAGATTTCTAATAAGTTTATTGGGTATGTAGGTACTCATTTTAAGCAATGGTGCTTATGCAAAAAGGATGAAGAAAATTTGTCATGTAAGTGACATTGCTGCTGACATAATCGATTTTCCAGAAAACTCAATGATTCCTGTTAGCAAGGTAATTACATAGTAAATTGATAAGGCATGTTTATTATCCTTAGATTGTGATTCTCTTTCTTTAATTCTATTCTGAATTTTTCAGATAAGTTTTTCCTAGGAGATAACATTGAAATATTTATGTTGGTTAAAACAGTATTAGGAGTGTAAAGTTGATTTTTAGGATCTGATATTATTTGCTTTGGAAAAATCAGTTTAGGTAATAAAATCTGAATTGTATGGGATGTAATAAAATAGAAATTAGAATTAAAAATAAAATGATAATAATAATTGTTGAAATCCTTGATGTTTAAATTTCACTCTTTAAATGTTTGTCTGTGCCTAAACCTATTTTCATCTGAGACTGAGGAATGATTTGTTGCACTACTACCTCTGCTCTTTATCAATGTCATTTTGACAATATTAAAATTTGGTAGTAGTTCTGATGTTTTATTTTAGCCAAGTGCTTTGTCAGCCCTAACTTTAATATCTATTGATGAGGAAAATAGAAATGAGTACATAAAATTTCCCTTATATTCTTATCTTTCATGTTAAGTTGGTTACAATGGTTACATAATATTTTGAAGTAATGTAAAACAGCAAATAATGGTAGATAAATTACTTACTTCTTTTACAAATATATTTCATATCATTGGATGTGTTGTACCATAAAATGTAATTAAAAGGTAATCATAATAGTGGAAAAATGAATATATTTTTAATTTGTAGTTAAGAAATATTTTTTACAATTAAATGATATTCTATTGTCTGGAGTTACTTCTCACAATACATATTTTTTAGATTAATGACCTGATCAACAAGCACCCCTATTCCATGGTTGCTATGGTACATTGTGAAACTAGCAATGGTGCTATTAATCCAGTGGAAGAAATAGGAACAATTGTGAAGAAATGTTTGCCCTATGCTGTTTTCTTTGTGGATGCTATGAGTAGCTTTGGTGCTGTTCCAGTTGATTTTGGCAAAGCCCAAGTAGACTACTTGGTTACATCAGCGAACAAATGTCTTCAAGGTGTGCCTGGGTTTGCAATAGTACTTGCAAAAAAGAAAAGACTTATGGAATGCAAAGGTAGGCTCATTGTCAGATTGGCCAAAATAACAGGGGGTCATATAATACCTATTATGTCTTCCGCAAATGTACATACTTTCTCAGAATTTTTCAAGCAGTTGCAGCCTAGTTTTTGATCTCCTTTCATTCAAGTATTCCCAACCTGTGTCTGATAGCATTTTTTTATTGCTTTTTTTTTATCATAGTATTTTTTAACATCTACATCTACATAAGTACCCTGCAAGCCGCCTTCCGGCGTGTGGCAGGGGGTGTAAACACCAAGAGTAGAATTACTTTTTTAATTTATTATTATCGCGTATCGTTCGCGGAAAAAAAGAGTCTCTAAAACGACTTGTCCTCGCGTCTATTTATCTTATTTTACGCTCACTGTCGGATCGGGCAAAGTCGTATCACCTTAACAAGTCGTATCACCTTAGACTGCACTTGCTAAAGTTCGCGAGCATACTTTTCATTTGCTGGGTCCCATATACTTGCTACATATTACACTAAGGTGAAGTAGCATCACTCTCTAACCTTTTTATTGCATATACCTACAATGCTGTTTATAAAGCAAGTTTTTTAGTTGCATTGCTGCAGATTTTTCAGATGTGTGTTCCAGTTGAAGTTACTTATAAGTGTGATTGCAAGATATTCAACAAAGCCAACTACATTTATATTTATTCCACTAGTTTTGTAGTTCTGATACAATTGTTTCCTTTTGAAGAAAATGACTACAGAGCACTCGATCTAAGATTTAGTTGTCATTTTTCGCAGTGTATTTGAATATGAACTAAACTGTTTGAAAGCAAAATGCTATCTTTGTCACTTGATGTTTCTGTACATATTACCTAGTCATCCTTCAGATTTGACTTTGGTCAAACTAATGCCGTCAAGTACTTCTGTTGTTCTCTTTCATAGAGGAAATCCTGGACCCAGTCAATTACTTTCTTATTGATACTTGCTAATTTTAATTTTTAAATTAATTTGTAGTGAAGGACTTTGTTGAAAGCATCCACCATTTTTGTTAGTTTTATATATTTTTGTGCAAGGAGCAAATGTGCTACTGATCTCCCTGTCACAAGACAACAGTTTTGCCAGTTTTCAGCTAGCACCTTCATTACTAGAGGGTTGAGCATTCTTCTACAAAACCATCCTCCTTTTTCTCTGAATCAAGCAAACTTTTTCAAAGTCGCTTATAAGTAAGGTCTTTCTAATTTTTTCCCTTATAACACCATATGATCTTTCCATACTTATTTAGGCTATGATCATGAAGGGCATTATATAATCAAATAATAAAGGAGGTCAAGGAAAAACAGATTCAAGCTCCTAGATAAACAAGTGGGTCTTTCAACTTTAATGAAAGCAGTTCTGGGTTTGATTTCCATTGGGGGCCTATGTGCAAAATGACCTAAGCTGTTGAAGCACTTTTAACAATGCTAATACTAAAAACAGCTTCATATAGGAGAGACTGATAGTAATTTACAGTAAATGTGTTAACGTGCACTCACACTTCAGTTTCTGTACCCAATGGGGCTTATTAAAATGATTTGATTTTCATTATGCCTTTCAGCGACACATGGACAAATAGAGCCAATGACAGATGTTTACTGATTACTGTTGTTTTTTATTGATCTGATTACTTCCAAAGACTTGAATAGCATATAAATACAGACCCTTTTCCTCCTCAAGTATTCCTCCTGTATTACTAATTCCAAGTGGAGAAGAAAAATAACCAAGACAAACAGCCTAAACAAAATACCATTTACACAAATCACTTCCAATCACATTCACACTATAGTATTTGTGTGCTGTAAAAAGATTATCCTAACAATGCCTCAAGCTTTCAGACACAGAAAATGTAAACACTCGATGAAACTTCACCAAATTAACTTAGGATCATAATAGTAAATAAATATTTGGAAAGAGCAAAATAGAAATGCTATGGAAAATTTATAATGTAACTTCTGAAATTGAATTCTATTGCCATTTAACGAATACCCTTGAATCCCACACGGAAGTCTCCCATTAATAATTAAAATTAATTTTTTCCCGCCACAGAATATATAAGAGAAATATATGCAAGTCGTTTTAGGGACTTTTCATGAACTTTACATGACGACATTAAGCTAAAGAGGTAGCTCAAACAATTGCTGTTAACTTGGTTTTGGTGGGCTTGGTTTTTAAATGGTGGCTTGCATGGTATTTATGTAGGTGTAGGAAACTGAAAAGAAAACTTTGCTGTATCCAGCACAAAAAATTTTAAAGAAACTGTGCTAAATTTAATTATCATGAGCATCTGGAATGGAATTTGTTTAACAATCAGCTTTCATTGAAAGGCAAACAATCTTCGTTGATTTTGTTGGTTGAAAAACTCTATGCAGCATCATTATTGAGTCAGGTTTTTGAAGTACTAATGTAAGGAAGTGGAAAGTAAGAATTTTACAAAGAAACAAGAACATACTTTTGGATATGGAATGCACAAGCAGCAAATATATGTTCCTGATTCTTTTGAAGTCTGTGAAATTCAATCCTATACAAGGATTGAATTTCTGCTTACAAGTTATCACAAATTATTATTATGTTTAAGCTTAAAAGTGTCTTGATGCTAAGATTCTCTATATTCATACCTCATCCCTTTTCGAAGCCAATATTGCAACTGGTATTTTAATTGGATTAGTTGATATGAATGAACTTTTGAGAACTGCTCTATTGTGAACCTATGAGGTTCCACCATGTAACAGGATATAAGCTGTAGCTATGTTATAAAGAATGTCATATAGTGATTCTGCCCTTTAAAAATATTATTTATTAATTTAACTATATCTGTGAAGCTTTACTTGATTTTAAGTTAGCTTATGACTTAATTTGAAACTTCACGATGATGTTCTACTAATTTATGATTAATCATAACATAACAATCTGATAATAGAATAAAAGGGTGTTAAAGGAAAAAAATATTGCCATTATACATTATACTAAATATCTCATGATTAATTTTCCTAGAGGTATTATATATTCATATAAGTAAACAATTCACAAGTTATTTGAGTAATGCTTTGGAAGTGTAAAGTTGTACATCACTTCCAATAATTATATATTGTTATTCTTGAATCCATTTCAATACAAAAATTTTAAAAACACTCTTTTCCTCACAAGGGAGATCAAGAAGTCTTTCTTTGGATTTGGTGGATCAGCTGCAAGGGTTGGAAAGCAATGGACAATTCAGATTCACTCCTCCCACTCATGCTATTCTAGCATTTCAGAAAGCATTGCAGGAATTTTCTGAAGAAGGTGGCATCGATGGAAGATCAAAGAGGTAGTTTTATGCATACTTTCCATTTATTTTACAGTTAATGAAATATTTGATGCCATTAGAATAAGTTGATCTGGGTAGCACTCCTGAAGGTGGCTAATTTTTTCTCATGCATAAATTCTTCCAGCTTATTTTTATGTACTTATAATAAAGTTGAAATTTGCTTATCAGTCTGTGTAAACATTTGGTGGTTAGGACAGATTGACATTAAGTGGGCAAGTTTAGTCTTTATTTTTCTGAAAAAGATCAACAGCAATAAATCATATAAGAAAATGAAGATCTATTTAAAAATTGGTTCATAATTGGGCATTGTAAGAGGGTTTCATCTTTTTCTTAATGAGTCATGTATACGCTTTTTAATTCTGATTCTCATTAACACAAAATCTTTAAATTAACTATTCATTTTGCTGAAAGTTGATGAGCAATTATTTAAAATTTTTCCTTTATTTTGCTTTCATTGCCATATTTTAGTAGCTTTTCTGGGTATGGAGGAAATAGCTTGTTGTCATCAGCAGTTTTATTTAGTTTAATTCAGTGATGTTCTTGGAGTATTTGATTTTAACCATTAAGCAAACTTTATATGGTTAATACATACATACATAATACTCTGTGGTTGTTTCGCTATCTAAAAATAATATAGTCTTTTACATTATGCATTAGAATACGGAGATAGTAGTCTACTTTTATTAATTTGGTTGCTTTTTGGATATCTGAAGGGAGAACTAAACTCAAACTAAACTAAAGTTATATTATGAAATTCCATTTTTTCTCAAATTTCGATGCATATTTATTTCCTGTGATGCGAAGTTTAATAATTTTGCTTGCAAACCTTGTATGTAGTTTTTGACTTTTGTTATGCTAATTTCTATATTTGTTGTAGATACAAGAAAAATTGTTCTATCTTACTGGAAGGTATGAAAAAACTTGGTTTTAAGACCCTTCTTCCTGATTCTGAGCAAGGATATATAATCACATCGTTCATATTTCCAAAGCATCCTAATTTTAAATTTGAAGAATTTTACCAGAGACTCAGCAAACTTGGTAAGATGTTATTTCATTCATATTGTGTATTTTAATGAGCATTTTATTATTTGTATTCTGTGTTATGTAATCAGAGATGTAACTGCTTGAATATTCAATAACATATCCTAAAAATTTTTGTGAGTTTATGGTGCATAAATCAATTTTAGCATCTTCAAGGTAAATAAATTTTTAGTCAACTAATTCCACAGATTGCTGTTGTTTCACTCATTGACAGAGTTTATACTTATTTCTAATCTCTTAATAATATTTTACAGCTTTGGTGAAATTGGTAATACCAAGTCTGATACTAACTCCAATAGTTTGTCTATTTGTGAATGGAATTTTAGTTTCAATCTTATTCTAAATCTAGTCTAGACTCTTCAAAATTTGGAAATCTGTAGGCCTATTCAGCCAGTAAATTCGATCTTAACAATTTGCCTAACATTAAGGTGGTTGTATAATGAGGTTGTTATTATAAGGTTAGTTTTGTCATCTCTTTTTCAATTTCATTTTGTAATCTTGATTTTACCATTATGTCCTGTCTGAACTTTGTTAGTTGTTAGGTAATCTCCTAGTCTGAAGTTTTGATCAAATTACGGTTATGTTGCATCAGATATGCCTAATGCCCAAAAGGAGGCTTTTATCTCTTACCATCATGAATTGAGGTAGCTCATTCAAACATTTCAATGCAACTAAGGATATATGAGCCTACCCCAGAAACTGGTTTTTGATATCATATCTAGTTATCCTAATAAAATAAATATAAGTTTACAAATCCAAATACACTGCAAAGCAGACATAACAGTACTGAGTAAGACACAACACTTCCTAGGACTTCCATTTGCTGCTGATTTTGCGATATCTAGAAAATTGACTTGAGCAGATTTGTACTCTTTACCATTACTCTGATCAATATTCACATTTACATTATATTCTAATTGTGATATCTAAATCTAAGAGTTTATCCCTTCTAACTTAGAAACCTTGAAATCAATTTCTCACGAAGTGGAAGATTGAATAATTATTTTCTGAATATTTTAATTGATTTTTCTCATGTATTTATTATTTTTCCTCTTTGAATTTATCATTTTGTAAACATTTTGGATTAGTTCTTTTATCTATATTTTTAGCATAATCTCGATCTTTTTTGCTGATAGGATTTGTCCTGGATACAAACTCTTGCAGGTTTTTGCCTTGAGTTTTTGCATATTCAATTACGTTCAATATTAATGTAAGGGTCCATTTGTTGGATCTTTACCTTAGCTAAACTTGAAATTGCTATAACATGCCTTCTCTTCCTAATCTTTAATCCATAGAGGTATGATACTATAACACTTCTTAATTTCTCATATTTTTTTATATATCTTAAGAGCTTGGGGTTTAATAAGGTACTAAATCAACATTTGTATTGTAAACCAAATTAGAAAAGAATATTGTAAGTAGTTAAATATCTTTCTTCTTTCGCTCTAATCCTCCTTTTGATACCTTACCATAGAAATCTTGAACTGGCTGGAGAATAATAGTGAGCTTAATGAGAATAGTTTTCTGCACGATCTTGGCAAAGTTAATCACAATCTTATATCCCTCAATTTTTTTCTTATTTGATCAGAAAGAAAATTATTTTGGGCTCTTATAGGCTGCTTGCCAAGGAAGAAAATAGTTTGCAAATGTATGATTTGTTAAAAGACATAACAAACTATTCAATACAACTACACCATTTATAACAAGTTATATGTTGAAGTCGGTTATGAAATTCACAGCCAATGGCTTCCAAATTTCTCAAGCAATAGTGGGTGCTTGGAAAATTTTTGAGTGGTATTTAATAATTATTAGCAGCTACCAGCTTACCCTTGAAAGAAAGGAGATTAGGAGCTAGGCTGCGATTGTTAGATAAATTCAGAGGAAATACATTTTCGGGAGATGTAATTGGTATTATGCGACCCCCCTGTTACTTCGGCCGATCCGACAGTGAGCGAAAAATAAGAAAAATAGATGCGAGGACAAGTCGCTTTAGGGACTCAATTTTTCTGCGAATGATACGTGATAACAATAAATTAAAGAGATGATTCTACCCTTGGTGTCTACACCCCCTGCCGGAAGGCGGCTTGCAGGGTATTTATGTAGATGTAGATAGCTTAGAGGGAACCCTGATCAAAATCAGTTTTTTCCTATGGTGTCGTTTCTCCTCTTGTGGGGTAATTGCCCATGACTGACTTTACATCTTAAACTTTCTTTAAGTGATTTGTCATAATTTTCATTGATTTGTTTCTTTGTTATGTGGATGAAGAGGCATTTTATGTGTACTTTGATCATTGAGAAAGTTTGTTAGTTAATGACTGATTGAATTTCTTTAAGTGACCTTATATATAATACTCTGTATTTATTAGCAATCTCAAAATAACCATTATACTGGAAGAAATTCTTGAAAGGGTCTGATTTAAAATACAAGCTGTACTTCTAGGCATGTGGTTATTCCAAGGGTAGCTCTTCTTGGAGTCGTTACTCAATTTCTCTGAACCCCCTAGATAACCTTTTAGCTACCTGGAACTGTCTTTAGGGGTATTGTAACTTATAAGTTTTCAGCAAATTTATAAGTTATTGGTTTGAAAGTTCTTTTAACATGTATTGGATTTCTTCATGATAAGTTTATTTTCCTTTGATATGATCCATTGAAATTGAATGTGCAAATTCAAAAAGAAAGTATAGGAAGGGAAAGAAGGCTAAATTAACGATCAGGGTCGATGGGGAAAAACTAGAGCAGGTGGACAAATTCTCGTACTTGGGTAGTGTTCTATCTTGGGATGGGAGGTGTGGAGATGAGGTTCGAAAAAGAGTAGCATTGGCCAAGGAAGCTTTTATGAAGCGAAGGGAATTAATGACAAAGGGTCTCGATAAAGGAATCAGGAAAAGATTGGTAAAATCCTTGATATGGAGTGTTTTGCTATATGGGTGTGAAACGTGGACCTTACGAAAAGAGGACATCAAAAGATTGGAGGCATTTGAGATGTGGGTGTGGCGTAGAATGGAGAAGGTAAGCTGGGTGGATAGAAAAACAAACATAGAGGTGCTAGAAATGGTTGGGGAGGAAAGGGTTTTAATTGAAGTAATTAAGCGTCGACAAAAGAAATGGGTGGGTCAGATATTGAGAGGAGAGGGATTGCTGAAGAATGTAATAGAGGGTAGAATGCAAGGGAAGAGACAGAGGGGAAGGCAAAGGCAAAAGATGTTAGATGACATAAAGGATGGGGTTAGTTACCACGTAGCGAAAGAAAGGGCTATGAATAGGGAATATTAGGGCACATGGACCTACCGAAAGGTAGAGCACTTATGTATGTAGGGAAGCTTATTTAGACCTGTTAATTTATAATTACATTATCAGTAAAAGTTCATGTTAAAATGTTTTTTTTGATAATATTTAGAAATGCTTACTTATACTCTTTGTAATCTTTTATTCATGACTGTCAATTCTCTGTCAAATTTTTATTTAAAATTCCTTTTTTTGCAGATCAATTAATATATCCAGGTAAAGTAACAAATGCAGACAGCTTCAGAATTGGAAATATTGGGAACCTATTTCCAAAAGATATGGAACACCTGCTGGAATGTATAGAGAAAGTTCTAACAGATATGGAAATTCAAATTCCTCTGAAGTAATATTCTGTAAAAGAAATGTTTTGCTGTAAAACTCCATACTTACCCGAGTTTCAGCTTGAAAATGTAGAGCATATTTTAATAACTTGTCAATAAATGCTCTCTTTATAAACTTTATTAAATTAATTAATTTAGTCAATTACAAGCTAAAAATATAAAATCGTATACATTTGAAAACATCTTATAATCTTAAAATATTTTAAACAGCTTAAAAATCTTAGTATAGTCCTAAACAGTCTGCCTCTCAATTTCAGAAGAATAGGTTTCAGATTTTAATATCTTCAGTTTCAGCAACAAAATAATTACCCAACCAGCAAGCAGTATGATCACTAACATAGTCAATGCAATCCTAAAAAGGCATTTAGTTTCTGCACAACCAAAAAATTCAGTCTCTCTGGAAGATTTCAAAATTGAAACAATTTTTGGTGATTCTTGATCAGCATACAAATTTTTATTTGCTTTTAATGACTGAGGCTTAATATTAGAAAGAGTGTTCAATGGGTTTTGTCTTCTAGGTTCCCGATTGTCCATTTCATCATCTTGTCGTTGCCCAAGTTTGTAGAATCTGCAGGCATGCATGCATCCTTTAGGCTGGAAAGAAAATATTGCTTTGAATTTTTGTATACTCAGTATAATTGATTATAATTCATGTCATTCATTCTTCTCATAATCATAAAAATATATTCTAATACTTTATAATTAATCTTAATGGTAGTTCACTCTGATTGACTAAAAAAATTTTTAATCGATGGAGAATTATACAGAATGGAAGATTATTGCATTGGGTATATCTGCGTGAGCCCTTAATTGTGCACATGCAGAAATGAGAAATGTTATAGGCCTCACTGATGCATTAAGACATTATTTTTCTCACATAAATTTTTAAACTGATAATTAAAGCATGCTACAGTATCCATCTTGTAGAATAGAAAACAATTTATTAGCACAATAATCAATGATCAAAAATATCATTATTGACCATTCAATTAAAATTTTGATGGTAATAAATAGAATTCTAGGAGTTGGACCTTTTAAGTTGCCTTCAAATTTTTCTATAACTAGTAAATGCCTCCGTCAAGCATGACAGAACTTAATTTGGTTTAAAAATATATCTAACATCGTATACATATGGTCCTCGTAAGCCAGAAACAGTCTGTCGTAAGATAATAATAGCTCAGTATATTTCTTACCATTATTTATAACATTTATTCTACTGTTTCCAAGATATGAAAGCCTACTTTACAAAGATTTCTTACAGAAAAATATAAGAACTGGTTATCCCCGTGTCAATGCAGTCTTTAAGATTTCTCTAGAGCAAAAATATTTTTACATTGCTAATTCGTTACAAAATAATTTATATCTTAACATACCATATAACAAAGATTTTTTCAAATCTTTCCAGTTTCATAAAAAATTTTTCCTTTACAAAAAATATCATCATGTTGTCTAATGTGTTACATCATAGTGTCAATACAAATGTATTATTTGGAAACATTAACTTTGTTCTAGAGGAAGAAAAATACCTAGAACATAAAATAAATTCGTTGATTATTGGACACTTCAGATTGAAGCTTATTGGTGCGATTTTCGTGAGTTGTTTATATAATGTAGTATGAATGTAATCTGAATTATATGATTTGATATAACATTCCGTTAGATATTTAAGCTGAAATTTGCACAATCAGAAGAACAACTTAGAATTTTCAATTTGACAGCTTAGCTATGAATCACTTTGACCTTGTCGGAATGTATGGCGTTGAAATCGGAGGTCGACTTCATACTAACTTTTGAGGAAAACAGCGTATCTCACCTTCGCTTTTTATTTTGTCTTCAATCGCGGGCGAGCTACGATTTCTAGTTCTTGAGCTTTCTTGAAGAATTATGTAGCAACATAAATTAGTGCACATTTAAGGTCGCCGATAACATCGTCGCGAAATCGCAGTGGGCTGCGTTTGACGAGGGATATCTTCTCGAAAAATTGCGTCGTGTAGTGAAATTACTGGTGTCTGAAGACGTCGGGTGTATCAGCAGAAACGAGTCTTGCTCAATCGGAGATGACCTACAGTTACCACTTCAGCGTTTACTCATCATGCAAGTAGCTATCTGGACGAAAGGTAATTTGAAAATTAAATATATTTTTCTACACCTATCGCTAATTAGTCGGCCTTACTCACTCATTAATGTAAATGTACCTGGAGCATTGAGAGCTTTACGTTTTCTTTAATGTCTTCTATAAAAAAGTCGGTATGAAAGGAAGAATTTGGAAAAGTTTGATTCTATAAACTAAACTGACTGATACATTTTAAGGTTTTAGATTCACGTTTTTACAAATCTTGAATAATGCAGCTGGTGCAAAATATGTTCTCTTACTTCGCTTATCAATTCATTTATCTCTTAACTATCAAGTACAAGTACTTGAGTCAAAAATTGGGAAATGCCGACTTTGTTCAGAATTTTGTTTTTCCAAATTCTTATCTAAATACCGGATCCTTTTATTTCTTTCGCACCTCATGCGTTCTTAATACTCTCATATCTGTAATGTACGCTAAAACCATTAATACCAGACTTTCTTTGGTTCTTAAGAAAACTAATTTGAGAGGGAACGAAACGTTTTTCGATAGAACGGAGAGTTTTTTCGACATCACACATTTCTTTTGGCAAAGTTTTCTCATTCAGCAACCTGCTGTAAATAAATATCCCAACAAATCTCCAAAAAACCGTGCCTGAAATTCAGCGTTCAAAGTGACATTTAACCAGCTCCTACCGCATGGGCACCTTCATGCCCACCCAACGCATTTAGATTCTACTGTCACCTTATGGATACGCCCCTTTAACTTTGTCTTGATTATTTACGACTGCCTTGCTCTCGCCGGGCGGCCTTAAAAATTTATGTCATTTTCACGGTCGTATGACCGGTTAGCAACGTGTGTGTTTTGTAGAGACAAATGACTCCGTTGCTGTTGGGGTTTTTCGAATGCAACGAATGGTACTTAGGTAAATCACTCGAATTAAGGCAGCTGACTTAGGGTCAGCGTCGAGGAGGGATATTGATTAGCTAACTTTTTAATGGAGTAAATGGATCTTCTCATTAATCAAATACGCCGCTAATTCTTTGCCAAATTTATCTCTTAATGTTTACGGTGAAACATTCCTTCGTTCAAATTCCAAGATTGGCTTTTAGAAGAGGCTTTTGCTCACTTTTAATTAAAAGTTATCTCCGTAGGATATTTGCAAAGAATTAAAGTTTTTTGAGAAAAGGGAATGATTATCACACACTGAATCAGTTACCATTATTATTAGTTGCATAATTTTATGGAGTAAACTGAAATAGCTATAGCAGAAAATAAACACTTATTTGAGTAATAGATGGATTTTTAACGTTTTCGCGAAAAAGATTTATTTTTTAAGCGCTCTTTAGCTGCCGTCTTAATTCACAATTTTAACTTTTTCCTGATGGAAGAATTATACATTCGCATAGTCAGGATTACGTTTCCTCACAAAGTAAGAAACGTGAGTTTTAGAAATACAATCCATTC
>KZ308451.1:884729-897266 GCA_000376725.2 Ladona fulva
CCCCCCCCTTAAAATTGAAAGAAGTGTGTTTTCAATCTCGATGAAATAACTCACGAACTTGCTCTGATCCTATTTACATTAAAATTCCGATGAAGATTTTTTTGTGTAAGATAGGTACATACCTAGTACCAAGTCCTTGGTAATTGCTAGATCAGAGTATTCATATTGGAACCTCTAACAAGTGGTAAGATAGTTCCAAAGTTGAGATGATGATCTAATGATCACGGGAGGAAATGAAATAAATGAGATTTAATGTCGAAATTCTCTAAATGACCTATTGAGAGATGCTAAGACAAATTTTTCTGGATCTCATCCCGGCTCTCGACCACAGTAAATGGCCTTCGCTCTCCGTAGAAACTTCACCTGCTGCAACCAACGCATGCATTTAGTGTGGATTGCGCTTCTAAGTCCCCTCACAATTGATGCCTACAGAAAAAATCTTTACTGCCGCAAACAGGATGTCTTCTAATGGGAAATTCCATTACTTCACCGTGCATTCTTTACTAGCAATCTTAGTCGTTTTTGTGAAATCACATTTTAATGACTAGTTAGCGATGGATGTGATGGAATGTATGGAATATTCCATGAGACTTCCGAAAAGTACTTGACTTAGTTCTCGTTACCATCTCAATTGTGTGGACGTAGTTGGGCAATTTTTACGATGTTCACTATTAAATGATCTCTGGAGTAACGTTCTGAAATTTATGATGTTTCATGACTTAAAGAACAAATCTCTCCTAAATTTCATTGAATGAAATCGTCAAAACCATGGACTACTTTTGGTATTCTTTCTCCGGTAGATTCAAATTGTTAGATTGGCTTCCGTGACTGAATGCACATTTATTGTTCAGTGAGATTATTCATTGTGAATGTTAGCCGAGTTGAGTTGTAAAATCAACGTGGAATACAAGGGACGTTTGAAATCAAGAACGTAAAAGCGAAGATAGGCCTTGTCTTACTTTTCGGGAGACAAATGCTTTGGATCTACCTGCGCTAAAGCACCCTCTGAATTAAAATATGGCAACTATTTCCGTGTAAATGACTGATAAATCTATACTAGTGCAAGAGATTTCATAGATGCATCTCTTTCCTATGCTTATCTCATCGGATCAATCCTCCGTCTTCGTATACATCTATATCTAATTTCTGTTACGATCCCTGAGGATGCTATCATATAGAGATATTAACTAAACTATCAGTGGGATCTTCTATTCTACATCTACATAAATACCCTGTAAGCCACTTTTCGGGGTGTGGCAGGGGGTGTAAACACCAAGCGTTCGAGTTACCTCTTTAGATTATTGCTATCGCGTATCGTGGAAACAATGAGTCATTAAAGCGACTTGTCCTCGCACCTATTTCTCTTATTTTACGCTCACCGTCGGGTCGGCGGAAATAGCAGGGGAGTCGCATATTACCATTTACGTCTTCCGCAGATGTACTTTCTCTGAATTTATGAAGCAATCGCAGCCTAGCTTCTAATCTCCTTTCTTTCAAGGATTCCCATCCTACGTCTGAAAGCATTTGAGTAATGCCTGCTTCTCTATCGTAGCACTTTTTAACAAATCGTATCGCCTTGCGCTGCACTTTCTCGAGTTCGTGACCATACATTTCATCCGCTGGATCCCATATACTCGCCGCGTATTCCAGACGGCCTAACCAAGGTGAAGTACATCGCTCTCTAACCTTTTCATCGCATCTACCTACAATACAATTTATAAAACAGAGCTTTTTAGTTGCTCAACCGCATTTTTTTTCGAATACTTGTGCTCCAGTTTAAGTTATTTGTAAATGTGGTTCCGAGATATTTAACTGGGTCAACTACATTTATATTAATTTCACTAATTTTGTACGGGCGGTTGGGACGTAATTGTTTCCTTTCGAAGAAGTTCACTACAGGGCATTTATTTACATTAAGATCTAGTTGCCGTTTTTCGCACCACTTTTGAGTATGAACTAAATAATATAAAGGGAAACGATATCTTCGACACTTAAATTTTCTCTATATATTACCGAGACATCTGCAAATATATTGCTATCAATCCTGTCGCTCAGGTCATTGATATAAATCAGGAAGTGTAGAGGTCTGATTTCGCTGTCCGATACGCCTGAAGTGACTATAACTTTATCCAAACTAATTCCATGATATGCCACTTGCTGCTCCCTTTCGTAGAGGAAATCCTTGATCCAGTCGATTACTTCCTTTTTAATACATGCTAATTTTCATTTGTAAATTAATTTGTTGTGAGGGACCCTATCAAAAGCTTTCTTGAAGTCAAGGAAAATATCCTCCACTTGCTTTTTACTTTCGGCAGACTTTAAGATATCATGGACGATGTCCTTTGGTGATTGCAAACTGCAGAAAAAGAGAATGATTGAAAAGTAAATCTCATTTGTTTTCAGTACTTTTAAATCCTTAAAATGTTATTTGNACTAATTTTGTACGGGCGGTTGGGACGTAATTGTTTCCTTTCGAAGAAGTTCACTACAGGGCATTTATTTACATTAAGATCTAGTTGCCATTTTTCGCACCACCTTTGAGTATGAACTAAATAATTTAAAGCGAAACGATATCTTCGACACTTAAATGTTCTCTATATATTACCGAGACATCTGCAAATATATTGCTATCAATCCTGTCGCTCAGGTCATTGATATAAATCAGGAAGTGTAGAGGTCTGATTACGCTTTCCGATACGCCTGAAGTGACTATGACTTTATCCGAACTAATTCCATGATATGCCACTTGCTGCTCCCTTTCGTAGAGGAAATCCTTGATCCAGTCAATTACTTCCTTATTAATACATGCTAATTTTCATTTGTAAATTAATTTGTTGTGAGGGACCCTATCAAAAGCTTTCTTGAAGTCAAGGAAAATAGCGTCCACTTGCTATTTACTTTCGGCAGACTTTAAGATATCATGGACGATGTCCTTTGGTGATTGCAAACTGCAGAAAAAGAGGACGATTGGAAGGTAAATTTCATTTGTTTTCAGTACTTTTAAAATCCTTAAAATGTTATTTGACTTAGTGTTATTTAAGAGAAAGTGCGTGGGAAAATATTTTTTTGTTCATTTTATTCACAACATAAAAAGTTTGATTGTGAAACGCTATCTTCGACACTTGATATTTCTCTATATAAGTATTACCTATTCATCCGCAAATACGCTCACATTGGTAGATATTTCCCCTAGTTCGATGTGGGAGGAGGTAAAATGTTTTTTGGGTGCGAGTAGGCTTAGGTGTTCTGACGTTTGCCTCATTAGGCGGATTCCAATAGCCGTCCTGTTCCCCCTGGGATCGTGGTCGATGGGGGGCGTCTAACAGATCGACGGAACAGCGGATCTGCCGCCGATCGCCTTGTTCCTCTAGTCACCCCCTCCCTTGTGTACCATCGACTCGCTTCCGAGGGATTTGCTCATGGAATCCTTCTCTCCACCCATCCCATGCACACGCATCACCATTCGCACGTACAAACGCGGTTCTGCCGAAGGCCCCTTGTTCTGAAATGTCTCCTGACAGCGACGCCTCTCACGGTCCAAATCACGACAATGGATGGTGGCAAGCGAATACATTCCCACGCCCGTGAACAAAAGAGATTGCGTATGAAAGAGAAGTAACGTATACGTACTTATTTGGTTATTGACTCTTGCATAAGCAGACTTTCCTCGTAAACAGTCACGATTCAGAATGTAATTATTTATAAACCTGATTTTATAAAAAGCTAGTTAAATTACCTCGAAAGTATATGTTAAGAATGTGCCTACAGAGTTGAAACTTGAATAGTATTTTGTTAAATTATTTCCAAAAGTATGCAATTGCAATTTCAACCCATTCAATTTTAGCTGATTGCAATTTCACTACCGATAAATTATTTCAGCATCAATGAAACAGCGAACACGCGAAAGCGTAACGTTTTCAATTCTCTACAGAGAGATGCGGTGAATGGCAATTCGGCATCGGTATCTTCCTTCAATAATCAGGAAGTTTTGATGTAGATAAATGAAATTTTGGAAAGGGAAATGAACTATGAGGATAGAAACGCGGATGTCGTAAAGCCGCAATAAGACTCCACAGACAGTGGATGTCGAATCATTTATTATTGCAGATAAATTATGATGCATTATCCTGTTTAGTTCTTCATGATGCGAAGCCACAAATCAAAAGGAAAAATGCAAAGAAGTCAGAAGTTTCGAATGTATCGGCTTCACAAGTTTATTTGATCAATCAGATACGCGAAAGTCACCCTTTTGTGTTACAGAATGCGACGGGAGCTGTAACGGTAATTAAATTGCCTAAAAGATGGGGGTGGATGCTATAATAAAATGAATATTTGAGTGATCCAAATATACCGTGATGACTTAAAGAAAGAATAAGTTTTGGAAAATTTGGTTGCTCTGCTGAATTGAAATCGTGAAATGGCGAAAACCTAAAATTATAGACGCTCATGTTTTATAAGCATCTTGAAGGTAAAAATACAATCCGATTACTTCCATTAGAATCATGAAGTTACATCGTATCGTTTCGATTGATAATCGCTTGCATATTGTCTGAAAAAGCGTAATTTTATTACGTAAACATTTGTCAAAGATCTTATCCAGATGTAATATTCTTAATTGATCTTATTAATTCCATCACTCTTTTAGTGAGCTTTTAGGTTTCGAGAAAAATTAAAACACCGAAGATGAAGTATCCTTCACAAAATCACTTCACAAACATCCTCATAATCCTTACTGAATGAGTGAGATAAGACACTCGAGAACTTTCGCTAAGAGCGAGGGAACAATGTTGATGAATATTAAAATCCTCGTCTAAGTCATTCATTTCAAGTCTGCTTTCGATTAAAAACCAAGAAAACTCTTAATATCTTCGCCGGTGTTTACCTTGAGACTGCGGCCTAATCCGCGGATTTAATGTTATTCTTCTTGTTGGAGGAGCGAGAGGATTCCGTAAAACAGGGCCAGGGAAAGAGGAGGGTCTGAACGGGATTTTGGAAAGAACCCCTCAGAAATCAAAGCGTATTCTTCTGCAATCCAAACGTCTCTCCCCCACCAAATCCTTACGCCCGTAATTCGCGCGTTCCTTTCCTTCTAAAGCGCTGTCTAACCTTCTTTAGTTCGCCCGCAAGAGGGAGCAGAAGGGGATTTAGGCCGTAAGATGCGACGGCACAATCTTGACACTGACATGACAGGGGATAATTAATTGAGCTCCCTTTCTCGGAGGGGGTCACGATTCCCTCTTCGCTTCCTTTGCTCTCCTTCCGCTTCCTTCAAGTGTTTGGGCGGAATGTATTAGGTGAAATGGGGTCATGCGGCGAAGGTGACATTGTTTTAAAGTGCATCTCGTTTCGCGAGGAGTTTCGCCGGAGAAGAATGTTTCTGCGTGGAATTTAGCTCGATAATGGAAGCGGCGTGCTGAGTGCGATCTCTCATTTTCATATCAATCTGTCTTCGCGAAAGCGTCGAGCATTGCCCGGAATCAAATTTGTCACCGTTTTGTTCACTTAAGCGTCGACGATTTATGAGGACGAAAGATAAATCTATGGGAGGGCATTATCTTCTAAAATACTAGGATTAGGGGTGATTTATATACATGGAAGATTTTAGCAAATCTTCGAACCCCGGCAAACTCTGTTTACAGAAAATTTCATTCACTCAATTTAACTGATATTAATGAAGAATTCGGCTCTATAATTAGCAATCAGCGAAGTTTTAAGTGACACCTAACCGAAAAATAATAGTATATATTTGATATATTTTTAATTGGGTGGGGCACTGTTTTTCCTCTTCAAATTGTTAGGAAAGCTTTCTTTAGTTTTACTAACGAGATAGGGTATTCAAACATTTGGGGAACCCAAAACTTTGTATAATAAATTCAAATGATATTGATTCGATTTAAATGGTCTTCTTCTTCTCAGCCCCGATTTTTACCTAATTACATTAAATTAGTGTCTACTCCAGTCCGAAATGTCATTGTGCTTTTGAAGTTTTTGAACGAAGCCCAAGTTTTCAAGGTTGCTGTAGTTACGGTGGCAAAAAGGGACGTCTGCTTTGCAATGGACTCGGATAAGCGTACCATCTGAGAAGAGTTTAAAAGTAGATTTAATGGAAGACGTTTTGGTTTCGCTGGGTTGAAGGTAAGAAAGTTTACTCTCATGATATTGAAAATCCTTGAATCCAGACATCATTTAGTGTCAGAGATTTCTTTTGAGTAAATGTGGGAATATGGCTAATTTTAAAAAAGATGGAAATTGAATAAAGATATAACGTAAGAATAGATTGATAGGAGATTAGATGACTTGAACCTATAATTCCTACCTATAACATTACTATTACTGTTAGTAATAGTATGCATCAGAGGCGTATTTAGGAGGAGCAAATGCCCTCTTACACTTTTAAAATATATTATTGGCTTAAATCCATGAAAATTTTATCGCTTTAAAATTGATATTCATTCAGTGTCCAATTTTCAAATGAAAAATGACCAACAACATTTTTAATACCCCAAAGAAAGTCCTTCCAGACCTAATACACTGATTATTCTCTGAGTTTTTGTGTGCCCACTTATGACGATGTCTAGACACACTTGTTTAGACTGCAATTTTAAAAGAAGCCATTCCATTATCGAAAAATTTAACTTTGATGGGTTAGCAAACAATGTCGCGATTTCAGGAAAAGTACTTAAGCACCAGTGAGGGATCCGTCTTCTCCATACCATTATCCCCAATTTACTTGCCAAACTGCCAATCGCCAAATTGAAGATATTCGTACCTCTAAAATGCGCAGATTTAGACACCTGCCAGTTCTCAAAATGAGGACATCTGGGATATTTTTTTCTATAATCCTAGGAGAATTTTTGGTAGCACATCAGGGCTGCCGTCAGAGACGAGGGACCGATGTGGCTTGATGGTCGTTATTTTATGCCGTTTCGCCTAATAAAAGCGGTAAGAAGGGAACAATCTCGGACTTGAATCCGCATGTAAAAAGCTACCAAGCTGTTAGTTTGTCTCTCCTGAGCTTTTTAATGGCAGTGCGAAGATTGAAGAGGGTATACAGAGGCGGAGATTGAGGAAAAATGCGGCTTATTCGTGATTAAGGTGAGAGGTCGCATATTGAGCACGGACGGAACTAGGTTGCTGGAGCCTCTCATGGTTTTCGGGGAGTGGGCGAAGATTGGGTGGAGCCTGAGAGTGTTGCAGGATACCTCGGGACACTTGCAGAAGTGAAGCTGAGGAATTATGGGGGGTTGGTGAGTGGGCGGAAAAGAATGAGGGGGTCGGAACTTGAGACGGTTTGGGGGTTTGAAGGGGTGGGTTTGGAAGGTTGAAGAAGTCGATGGCGGTGGAAAGTGCCGAAACTGCAGCTGGCGGACGAACTCCTAACGATAAAGAGAATTTACCTCACAGAATTTAAAATTCTCCTATTATAAATATCTATTTATAATCTTCGAGAGCCCAGTCAACTAACTAGTAGGAACTGTGCTTTCTCTGTAAGATGACTGTCTGAGAAATCATGTCCTCAACTCCTCGACCATTAGCTGCTGATAACTTTGGAAAAGTAGTGAGACATACAAGGAAAGACTAGGAGTAAGGTAGTTTTATTGATTTTCCTCAATAAGCCAGACTTATAACTGTGGAACGAAGGCACGCACGTAAGTGCAGTACCACTATCCTATGCATAAAGTTTCCGTAACGTTCAATAAGGAGTCATCAGGATGAATCGTATAACATCGTTAAACGAGCGTCACTCATACCACGATATGTCATCGAAATTGTTGCGAGGAAGGATAAAACTCATGCGTAAAAGTATATTTTGGAGGCCATTATTATTATTGCAAAATCCAAATTGTAATCCTGGAAATATATTGCGTTAATTCGATATTTAGATTAGTAAGAAATAAAAGAAGGCCAACGAAATTCATGTTTCGATGATCGATAGTTTTCGATGTTGGATTTAGCAGTATTATTTATCTGCGTTTCTTAATTTCTTCCAAGAATAAGTATGTCAATTCATTTTTTTGGATTTTATGTGATAGGTTTAACGGAATACTAAACCTACCTAATGACCATAAAAACTAGGCTGTGCTTGGAAACGTATCTGACGACTATACATAATTTTTCCGTTATTTGTCGATTATGAATTTTCAAAACTAATCCAATCCATGAGAGGGAAAATTCTCCTTTCACTATGGATTGTATAGCTAATAAAGTAGCTTTAGTTGAGGTATTGTGCATCACATTCACATGTCATATAGCATCTATTTCAGAAGAATTATGCCGATTATTTGTTTCCCTAATATTTAGGATAACCAGATTTAGGAGACAGTGGCTGACCCTATCTCACCTACCAATACGAACGACCAGTAGCTGTATGGACCTTAGCCTTAGTGATGAAGTCGCGCTCCGGGACATCATTTCTCATTTATCCATGACGAATGGTGACAGGGGTAACACCTAAAAATAAATATTTGTTCTCTTAAGAGCTCTCGAAGATCGAGATTGGTTTGTTTTCGTTTTAAAATGCTGAAGTCGACGAATATCATTTCAATGTCCTCCTCTATGGTTGATTATGCATTGTTTGAGCGGTATACGCCCCGATCTTTAATTGTAAATACGCGGACAGATCTGAGGTAACTTAATTCTACCAACAGCTTGGGAACGATAGGGTTTCCCTCAGTATTCTCAGTCAAGATCCTACATAAAGTCTCCATCATTTGCGTATAGGAGTCATTAAGCGCCCCGTAAATGCTATTACACCAGAAATATGGTCGCTCTTAGTTCAAAATTAAGGGATGGAATAACTCACCGCCGTTTGGGGAGTAATTATTGTGTTAGGTGCAGGAGGTTAATGACTGCCTCATGATGGGAAGGCGTGTGACCCTCATATGTACCTCGGTAATGGGAAAGTTCTTCGGCAGTAAGAGAGGCATTTGGGATGAGGAAGATGTAAGGGGATGAGGGTTTTTCCAAAAGTGGAGAAATTGATGGGATAACAGCTGCCTAGCGTTTTTGCGAGCGTCTATCTCTTTCTATTTCCTCTTAAACTCTTCCGTGTCTTCTCGACGGCTGATCGATTCCGTACGTCAACGGGATAATGATCGACACTGTTCTCTCAAGTGTTCAGAATAATCTTGGAAATTTCCGTTAATTTAGAGTATTACACCTCACTGGTAACCAAAAGAGAGCATACAAACATGGGAGCTTTATAGTTCTTTATCCTTTGGTGAAATGGGAATGGTTTAAAAATAACGAAATCGAAACTGATTTGTCGATATTAACTGCGTTGGCGTTTTTTATCAATACCTTTTTTGACAGAATCCAATAAGTCATGTACATGCCGATATCAGCTACTCATTTAACAATCAATCAATATAAATTAATCATCAATCAATCAGTAGTTAACTTAATAACTTAAAATGAGTCGACGAATCTCTTTCGATGAATGGATATTCTCTATGAATTTGCTATAGATTCCATTTTTTATTTGTGTCCTATTTCTTTGACCGTTAAAATTGAATTCACATTTAACTTATAACTAAGAACAATCTCTAATCAACGCTTTATACCTCAGTTATTGAGGCGAAGCTCCTTCTTCTGTGTTTCACCGTTTCACGCTCATAAATATGATATTTTGATGAATGAAAAGACTATATGATAATTTGAAGAACGTAGCTGCAACCGTCGACTAACCCTATTTGGCTTCAAATATTTTGTTTGAGGATTTTCTCTTTCCCGCAAACCCGACGTGAATAATGGGCATAGCTCCATACACTTAAGAGATCATAGTATAGTTTCACTTAATGAAATGAAAAGTGTCAGTTGGAACGAAAAATAAAGCTTATCTTATACTATACTTCATCTATAAACTATATCTTCATCTATATCTACGTATGTACCCGCCTTCCGGCGTGTTGCAGGCAGTGGATTCACAATTCCCTTCGAGTAAGTTCTCCTTTTCGACTGATAATTGAGTCTTTAAATCAGATAGCTTGTAAACAACTTACGTAGAAGGAAACGCATAAAACATGGCATGACAGTTATATACTCAAGTATTAGTTTTCCCATATTAATATCTCGCACATGGGTAACTCATGGCAAAGTCAGGCGAAAGACGGAGACAGTATCATTCCCTTGATAATGGGAGTACGGCTTGAACCGTAAGAGCTCAAAAATCTATTAGTTACATTTCCCAATTGGAAGGTAATAGGACATATTAACAAAAGAAGCGGTATGTTTTGATATTCGCCATTTTGTACATATTGACGCACATCGCAAATCATCTCGTGCCGATTGGCCCATTTCCGAATATGAATCAGCAGATGGAAATCGTTGGGGTCATCATCATTTTCTCCAACTCACCCTCCACACGTCTCCCTAATGCGATGATACAGGCCTCTAGCATATCGCTCCTCGAAATAACCATTTATCCTCAGAGAAATCTTCATTCATCGCATCCATGCCTCGTTCACAAATTTCTGTTGGATATTTCGCCCTCTCTGGCATAGGATTATTANCGAGCTCCTAGGTATTTAAAAAATGACCATCCGGGTAATTGAATATCCGAGTGTTTCGGATTCCCAAGCCGAACAGGATTAGTCAAAAGGCCGTGGGTTAGGCGCTGTTGTGTCTGTGACACTAATACTGCAATAAGTTTCCTAGCAAAAGCCTGAGCATCCGTTCACATGGGCTTACAAGTTTTGACTGAAGAGGATTAGTCAATTTTAAATGCATCTTTCGCAGAGGAAAATTCCGCTTCCTCTCAATACATTGAGCGAAGGTTTGATCTCGTCAGGAAGTATTGAATTACTTTGATTTCACCAATAAACGCCCGTACGCGGCGATCAATCACGTCTAACTCACTCTCCTCCCCCGGCAGCTATCTCACTACCACAGGAGAGCCGAGATATGAATTAATTTCCTTCCTATCGGAGTTTTGAAGGATTCGAACGCGTCAATCGCCTGACAGCCACTAAACACATCGGCCGCAACGCGGAAAATAATCCGTCCCCGCTGCCACCCTTCAATCCACACCTCCGAGGAAATTGGAATCTTTTCATTAAAAAAGCCTCTCCAACTGGCACTTTGATGCTCGGGAGATATCTCACGGGAATAATGGAGCCGTTTAAAAAGTTATGAGAGGAGGGAAGGGGAGAGTGACGCACGAGGTGCGTGTGATGAGGGGGGATCGGATGAGTCGCTTTGAGGAACGTTAATAGAAAGGGAGGGTTGGGGAGGGGGCGGTTGGTGAAACGGGGTGTGAAGGAGTGTTGATGAGGTAGTGTCTGGGGGTCGCGGGTGGAAGGAGGCGTAAATGAGATGATGGGGAGGACTTTTTTCGGGAGTTATGCGCGGGGATGCGAGGGGGCGAGAGAGGAAATTATCCGGGGGAAAACAGCCTCTCCTCGGGAGAGAGTGACAAATCGATGAGGACTCGCTTAAATGATTACGAATCCACTTCGGAGGGTATTTCTGGGAGTCTAAATTCGGTTTTGAAAAGCGGTCCCCATTTGAGCCAAGTGGTTTCCGTAAACACCATTCGTTTAGCGTTGTAACGATGAAGGTTAGTGGCATCTTCAAAGGCAATTGTTTATTATCTATGAGCCATGAATGAAACGTGTTTAATTTACGTGCATCACAAGTTTATGGCGGTGTACAAATGTTCTCAGCATTGTTAAGAAACCAATCACTCAAATAATTAGCCAGTTATGATGGTATTTCAATCATATTGTTCAGGTGATATCCTCATCGTAAGCGTTCTGCTATTCGTGACCCAAATAGTCCCCACTTATGCCCTTTCCTTAATTTCTTTGACAACATATCTCACTCTTAAAATCATGTGACGTTTTTTGTCTTTCTCTTCCACTTTCTTTCCCTTTGGAGCCTACCTCTATTAATTTCCTTTCTTTTAAAAACTCATTATATACTATATTTATGAAATTTTCTTACAATAATGGTGTCGAATCCGACAATGAGTCCTTCTATTTTAATTATCCAAATGAAATGAATACTGCAAGCTGTAAAAGTGAACATTTATTTCTTATGGGAAACATTTTCCTTGTCTAGGATCGAACCGAGGACTAAAAGGCATATGAAAAGAAGCTTATAATCTGTGCGGGGAAGAGATGTAATAATGTACCAATTTTGAAAGTTGGAAAACGTTTAGTTATCGAGTTTTAGAGGACAATAAAGTTTCCCCTCCCCTACTTTCCCTACCCATCTCTCTTTCCCCTCCGCCTATGTCGTCATTAAAAACATAATAGTTCAGTTAACCAAAGAAATATGTAAGATATCAGGATAAACAGTATCCTATGTGTCAATTCAGGACATACATTATCTCCCTGTCTAATTTCATCAAAATCGGTTTGATAGTTTTTGCGTGATGCGATAACAGACGGACAGACGAAATTTATTTAATAGGTGTTTCGGACTTAGTATCATTTATAATTACCATATCTACCACTTAAAAAAATTTATTCAATGTCTAGAAACGGATCCCTTACACATTTATAAGAAGTATAGATTAATTCATACGTAATATAT